>APFE031248421.1:109560-183583 GCA_000404065.3 Pinus taeda
ACCATGTTGCATCAACATTGCTCCCATGGCATAGTCACTGGCATCTGTTTCAATCTCAAATGGTCTTTGAAGATCTGGCAATGCTAGTACTGGTGTTGTACTAATTTTTTCTTTCAAGGTATCGAAGGCTTTCTGTTGTTTGCCTCCCCACTGAAACACCTTGGTCAACCCTGTTAAAGCATGTAAGGGAGCTGCAATCAAGGAAAAATTAGCAATAAACTTTCTCCAATATTGTGCTGCTCCTAAGAAGCTCCTAACTTCTGTAGCAGATTTGGGTTTAGGGCAATTCACAATGACTTCAACCTTAGAGGGATCTATCTTCAATTCACCACCCCCTACAATATGACCCAAATAATTTAAATATGTTTTGCCAAATTCACATTTTGATAACTTAACATAGATATTTTCTCTTTTCAAAACATCTAGAGTCTGTTTTACATGCTTCAAATGTTCTTCCCATGTTTTACTGAAAACAAAAATGTCATCTAAATCATCAATAAAAGGTTTGAGTACATCATTCATAACTCTCATGAAAGTGGCAGGAGCATTAGTTAAGACAAAAGGCATAACCAACCATTCATACAGCCCTTGCTTTGTTTTGAAAGTAGTCTTCCATGCATCTTGTTCTGCAACTCTGACCTGATGGTAGCCACTAGGCAAGTCTAACTTGGAAAAATAAACAACTTCTTTCAGTTGATCTAACAGATCATCAATGCGAGGAAGAGGATAATGATTCTTGATCATTATTTTATTCAATGCTCTGTAATCAATGCACGTCCTCCACAAACCATCTTTCTTTCTCACCAAAACGATTGGAGATCTACATGGTGATGTGCTTGGCCTTATGAACCCTTTATCGAGCAACTCATGTACCTGCTTCTTGATCTTTGCATTCTCTAAAGCGAATAACCTGTACATTTCGATGTTAGGCAATGGAGCATCCTGCTGCAAATGAATATCATGTACTATTTCCCTTTTGGGTGGCATACCTTTAGGTTCTTGAAATAGAATATCATATTCTGAAACAACTTTTTCTAAATCAGCATTCTATTTAGCATCGCAACCTTCAAATACATTGGTTTTATCAAGGTTCTTTTTCTTTACAACCATTAGTAAAAATTGATTACATGAATTTACAATTCTTTTCATCTGCCCTGAGTTTATGAGAGTACAATTATTTTTGAGTTGATGAGCTCTTACAATATATTCTATTCCATCTTTTGTGAATTGATACTTATTTTTAGTTCTATAGAAAATGGCTTTTCTATCATACAAGTAAGGAATCCCTAAAACAATACCACATATATCCAAGGGAACTATATCTAACTCAACCTCATCTACAAATGTTGACCCAAATGCAAACCTAAGTTTACATTGTCTAGTCACTTGTAGCTTTGTTTTATCACATACCCAACCTAATGGATATGACTTCTTGTGAGGTGTTGTTAGTAATCCCAACTTCTTTACAATTGCTTCAGAAACCAAATTACTTGTGATCCACTATCAAATAAAGTATCAATCTTTTGATGCTTGGAAATAACTCTAATGTGAAAAAGCTCATGTCTTTTCCTCTCATTTTCTTCATTATCAATAGATTGTGCAGAATTACTTGTAGATGCTTCAGAATTTTTACCTTTTATCCCTATGGTTGTGATTGTTGTTTCATCACCGAGTATGACCCCAAATCTTTCTGAATAGCAGCAGCAGTCTTCTTCTTGCCATCGAACTTCTCGGGTTTCAGCTCCGGATGCAAAGACCAGCAATGTGCATCATCATGTCCATCCTTCTTGCAGTGAGTGCATGAAGGTTTGTCTTTCTGTACAGTGTTTGCCTTCCTCTCTTTCCATCTCAGCTTATTCTTTTCCTTGTTTTTACTTGCAGTGGGTTTTGATGATCCCCCAATCTCTGGGTTCACATTCTTGCCTCTAACCTCTAGATGTGTAGCCTGAACTGATACCTCATCTATACTAGTAGGGTTAAACATGAAAATGGTGTGCCTCAAATAGCTATGTAGACCACTTATATACTTCAACAAAGTTTCAGGTGAGTTTAGAGAAATGCCTAAAATTAAAGCTCTTTTTCTAAACTCCTGGGTATAGCTTTGTACACTTTTCCCTTTTAATTGGTGAAGAGTTTGCCAACTCATCATTGCTTGTTGCATATAAGCTAGTGGAGAGAATTGTTTTTTAATGGAAAAAACAAATTCACTCCAGGTAGAAAGAATTTTACCATGCTTCTTCAAATCAGCTTGTGTCCTGCCTTCCCACCACATTAGGGCAGTTCCTCCAAGGCGAAGGCTGGCCAGTTGAATTTTACTCCTTTCTGAATCAATGTTCTGCACACTGCAATATACATCAATCTGTCTAATCCAGTTATCTAGCTTTTCTGCATTTAATTATCCATCATAGATTGGCAAATCAAATTTTACATCTAATTTAATCAAAGATGCTTTCTTCTTTTTACTTTCAGGGCTAGAAGGAGGTGTTGATGGAGGAGGCTCTTCCCCTTTCCCTTTGCCTTCTGAATGGCCATCTAGAAGAGGTGCCTCTACTCATTTTCCTTGTTCGGGTGTTGAGGTGCTTGCACCTCGATCCTTCTTAAGTTCCCGATACATTTCTTCCACCATGGCTCTCATGGTCATGAAACTATCCATGAACTGAGAGTCTGATTCCAATGGGACTTCTCCGGCCATTCTCCTCTGAGCGTAGACTCTTCCAATCTCTGGATTAGTCTCAACAAGCTCTCCTCCTCCTAGTTTGAGCTTTGACCTAGTTAGCATTCAACAATCCAACGCAAGCTTGTCTAACCTTAGCAAACCTAAAGCTCTGATACCACTTGATCTGTAAATGAGATATTAGAATACTTTTAAGGTATTACAGACTCATGTGCATGGATTTGTCTATATTACTTAGTGCAATGGATCAATAAGATTGCGAATAACATAAACAATAAAGCAGTTAAAGAAGCATAATAGACAAACACACATAACACAACAAGTATAATATGGAGTTCACCCAAAACTCCTGGGCTACGTCTCCCTGGTCCATCCTTCAATGGTGACCCCTCTATTATGTCTTCAAGAGCAGAGTTTTACAAAATGTGAGCTCAATTGAGTCTCAACACACAGATACAAACAGCGGGAGTTTGCTTGAATCCCTCAAGCCTCTCTGAGTACACAGACTCTTTCTTTCACTTTTTGTCTCTATTTTTTCTCTGTTTCAACACTGCCTCTCCCTGTCTTCTGTGTTCTGTGGCTTTTAAGCCAATTGGCGCTATCTGTTCGTTTCGTCTTCTCGGGCTCTCTGGCTTTCGGCCTTTGTCTGTTTGAATCCCCTTCTAAGCGTTAGCAATCATGGCATAACGTCTTCAGGGAAGGTGGCCACCTGTTCTGCAACTGAAGGGACCATCGAGCCTTTGAAATCCCCAAAAATAGTGTTTTCTGTTTACACAGAGAAACATTGTAAAACACGGGAAAAATCCACCAAATCATTGTTCATCGGACTTCAAATATTCATAAATACGCACTATATTTCTATCGTGTCCGCCTTTATATCGTGTCGCATCTCCACCGTAAATCTGAGTGATCTCGATCCAATGGCTGAGATTCATTTCGGGCGACGAAGGCGTATGGAGATTACCCGCCCGAAAAGGCGGTTTGGGATCGAGCGGAGCCCATCCTATACCAGTTACCGCCTACGGCCCGCCCGAAATCCCGCTCGTTTCGTGGTTTCCCTTTGTATTTGGAAAATACATTAAAACATTGAAAATCCCGCAAAATGGCTCATATCGGACTTGAAATAATATACCACTGCATTAATAAACCCATTCAAGTCTGGTTTCATCACATCAGCGCATTTCTTTTGTATTTCATTCATTTTAACAGAAATTCGAAATACACAGGAAAATGTTGTTTTCTGAATCTCAAAATATATAAAATATCATTTGTAACCTTATCGGGTCCGACTATCACAAGTCGCGTTTGTTATCGGCCCCGCTCCTTCTTAATGCGCTGACGCGATATTGCGATGCGATAATATCGCAATCGCGCATCACATAGTCCCCGGGCTGTTGTAAGCGCTGCCTTGTAACCTGCCGATGCGATATGGAAAACTTGGTTATACCTCCTCAAGAATAAAGACGAGGTGTTTGAGAAGTTTCAAGAATTCAAGAATGAAGTGGAGAATTTGACAGAAAGAAAGATCAAGATTCTAAGATCTAACAATGGTGGAGAATACACCTCCAAAAAACTAACAACATTTTGCAAGGAAGTTGGGATTAAGAGGGAGTTAATGGTCCCTTATAAATATTGAACTGAATGGTGTGGCCGAAAGGAAGAACAGAACAACTGAAGAATGTGTCACGGCGATGCTACATGATCATGATCTCCCTCAATTCCTATGGCGAGAAGCATGCGTGACAGTTGTTTACTTGCAAAACTAAAGTCCACAAGATTCTTAACAACATGATTCTGGAAGAAGCATTTATAGGAAAGAAGTCGAATGTGGATCATCTCGAATATTTGGGCATCTTGTTTATATTCATATATCGAAGGACAAAAGGAAGAAGTTGGATCCTACCAGTGCGAAGGGCATCTTTGTTGGTTATAGTGCTTCATCAAATGCCTACAAAATCTATATTAAGGAGGATCTTCGGATCGAGCAAGGATGTCATCTTTGATGAAAGTAGAGCTTACAAGAAATCTAAGGATGTTCTAGTCAACACTAATGAAGAAGATATACCTATCTTTGAGGATATCTCAAGGGGCAATGATGATCACGATCTAACTCAAGAAGATGTTGAAGGTCCTAGTGAGCCTATGCAACAAGTAACTGTACCTGAAAATCAGAAGAGTCCAGCTTGATCTAGGACTACTCTACAAGAAGCAGAAGGACACACAGCAAATGGGACCTTCAGAGAATGTGAAAGACCGAAAAGGTATTATGGCTATGCAGCATATATGACGAAGCTCATTGAAGCTAAACCTTCCTCCTATGAAGATGCAACTAAACATCAAGAGTGCAGGACTGTGATGCAAGAAAAATATTAGTCAATTATGAAAAATGATGTCTAGGAAATCGTTCCTAGGCCAAGTGACAAATCGATAGTCATTTCAAGATGGATATATAAGATAAAGCATGTAGCAGATGGGAGCATTGATAAATACAAAGCAAGGTTTGTAGCAAAAGGCTTCTCACAAAAAAAAGGTATTGATTACGAAGAAACCTTTGCTCCTACAGCTAGATATACAACAATTAGATCGCTTGTTTCTTTGGCTACTACTATGGGATGGAAGAGGTTTACATTGAGCAGCCTCAAGAATTTGAAATAAATCAAAGGGAAACCCATGTTTGTAGACTAAAGAAAGCTCTATATGGTTTAAAGCAAGCACCTAGAGCTTGGTAAAGAATGGATGCATACCTATTGATACTTGGTTTTACCAAGAGTTCTACAAATCCTAACCTATATATCAGGGTAGTCCACAGTGAACCAATCATCATACTATTGTATGTGGATGATCTACTTGTTATAGGTATAAAGCATCAAATTCAAGAATGCAAGAAGCGGTTAGCAGCCAAGTTTGATATGAGGGATCTTGGGATCATGCATTATTATTTGAGACTACAAGTTTGGCAGAAGCTGGGTGAGATATATCTTGGTCAAGGGAAATAGGTGATCAAGATTCTTCATAAATTTGGCGTGATGGATAGGAAGCCTATGATGAGTCCTATGATTACCAATCTAAAGAAGTTGAGGAGTTCAGATTCTAGTCTAGTGGATACTACTTGCTACAGACAATTGATTGGGTCCCTGATGTACTTAGTAAATACCATAGTTTAAAACTTAGACTTGGACTCGGAACCGGTCGAGGGTCAACTCAAGCTCAGCCTCTAACCTTCTTTTACCAAATGTTGGTTCCATATTTATTGTTGTGTTCTGTTGTGTGTGGTCCCAAGGGATCTTTCCCTAAGTGTAGATTTGGGGACAAAGTTTATCTAGTCTTCATAGAAAATGATCTCATCTGCTACCATGTACCTCTCATCATGGATGAGATCGTCCATCAATTTGCAGGCAAACTTATTTTCGAGTCCTCTACCAAAAGGTGGGCTCTCTAATCTTTCATGAGTGTGCATATGTCAAGTCCAACGCTCTTCTTGCATTCCAACTCATAAGAATGTAAGTTGCTACTTGAAGTTCTGAGATTCATACAAGTTGTCATGCAAGTTACCTTGTCCTCCTTAGGTATGACCAACATTTGCTTAGTTGTTACAACTCAAGGGCCACCATTGGTACTGTTGTTCAAGTTTCCAACGGATGTTATAGTTCCCATATCATGATTTCCATTAGTAGTAATTTTGTTTAAATTATCTTCTACAATCTGATCCAACTAGTTATCAACTCCAAATGGATCTCTTGTATTATCATCAACAGTTTCCCAACCTACAGCAGCATCACCATCCTTAAAACTATTTTGAGTTGAGTCCATATCATCCTCCCTTCCAACTACAAAAATCATATATGGTCCAACAGTTGAAGTCATTCCATCTGCTCACATTACTTCAATATCCCCATCTTGAAGACCTATGATATTACCAGTCGAGCGTAAATATGATTCTTCAGTATTCATACCCATTTTAGTCTTCCATCTTCTTGAAGACCATTGCTAGAAAATTGGCTCTCTACTTTTGTTCTCATTTACCCATTTTGGTTTCAGTTCAATTTCTTTATCATCACCAATCTGATCTTCCATGGCCAAGCCAACTTTAGCTTTTAGTCTTCTTCTCAAAGATATTTGTTCCGGATATATCAATGCTCCAATACAACAATCAGAATTTGGCTCCATTTCACAATCTTTTTCAACGTTTGACTCATCTTTCCTTTCCATACAATTCTCAAGTCATGAGATGTTTTGACACACCTTATCATTAACTGATGATTCAACAACACCAGACTCTTCTAGTGGCTCTGCAAGAGAGGGCATTCGAATAACAATGTCCCCAATAAAGTAATTGTAATCTCGGTGTTTCAAGTCACTCTTGTGAGAAGCATGATTTTGTGAAGACAATAGCAACATCAAATAAGATATTTTCCATACTAGCAACACCTATCCCTCCTCCATCAGGCGGGTCCTCTTGAACATGGATGCGATGCATGCTTCATTGCTTGATAATCTTTGTCACTTGCTTTACATTTTATATAAATATTATCACTCTTTTTACAAGCAAATTCAAGTTCAAACTCTTATGATGAGACTACCTAGGCTTGATCATTGGTCAACGAACCATCTTATTACTTTTGTGTTTTTTTCTCAATGATCGATTGTAACAAACAAGGTTCCTCCTCTTGATCCTTATTGACGAATTTTACCACTATAAAGAAGCCATTTTCTACTACAATCTCTATGTTAACTTGTTAATAGGGTTTGAATTACCTACTTCATCCTCCTCCGACTCCTCTATTTTTTATTTTCCCTCATTGATTTCATTTCTAGATAAGACATCGCCTCCACTCTTCTCAGTTTACCTTTTGTTTTCAGTCCCTTTCTTCTCATCCATTGAGATGTCCTAAGATTCAAACTCATGGTTCTCATCAACCAAACATTGGAACTTAGCATTACAGGTTGAATTATGTTTGATGAACATTGTTCATATTTCTCACCATCCTAGACTTGTTTAAGCCCCATCACTAATCTAAGGCAAAGATTTTGATTTGCCCATACCACCAGATTCAAAAGATTGAGGTTCTTTATTCTTTTTAGGAGGTATAGCCATGACTAATCATTTGGGTATGCTTTTGTCCATGCTTTAGCTTCTCTTGCTAGGTTCTTGAGATACTCTTCACACTTCTGCCAAGACTCTATGTACTACTTCCCCAAAATTTATTCCAGTAGCTCCATTTTTCAAACAAACCCTCTAAAAAATGGTAGGAGAGCAAACTCTGATACCACTATAATATACCAAGGAAATTTGGCCCTTAGGGTTCTACTTTTCTATACATCAGAAAGATTATCAATAGTAGCGCACATTCATATAACAACAAATTTAATTCTTCAACAATTCACAGTATATGAGGGTTGACTCCCCAAAGAACATTCAACCACTAATGCACCAATATAGTTCAAATTTCTACTGTCAATATTCAATAGTCCAACAACCAATCGTAATCTACTTAGTCTATTCACGTTTGAGGTTACTAAATTTATTTAATAATGCATTGTCTAACTAATGCTTATTTGGGTTACTCTCAAGTTTCCCTTTGTGGTTTTGTTATCACAAACAGTGGTTTAGTTCTTATGACAGCACCCTTCATATTCGAGCATAGGTCCTAAACTAGATATCCCCTATCTTGTAAATTGCTCAAGGTTATCCAACTGCACTCATGAGAGAAGAACAAACTCTGATGAGGTCGAGTCTACTTCAAGTCCACCCTAGAAATCACTGCCCAACAAACTAGTAACGACTAGTTATACCACAAACTGCCTTGCTATCTGGAAAAAGGGGCCTTGTTGGCCTCTACTTGCCTTTAGTGCCATAGAGAGGGCCTCTACAGCCTCTGTTATTATTTATGTAGTCTATTATACCTCAGATTCTTCCATCAACCTCAAGCAGAAAAACCTTGCTTGCTTGACCAAGGTCTTGGGTTTATGGATATATATAGTTTATTAGGGAGAGATGAAGCATCTAATGGCGGGTGCTTGGGAAGACATCTAGCCGGCCTATGTGTTGATGTCTAGATCCTGAAGAGGGAGGGTGGCGTTGGTCTTGGAGCTCTGATCTTGGATACGCACCTATATCCCCGGGTTGATGGTTACCAAGTAACCCTGATGGTACCTAGATTGGTTGAAAGCTCGAGTCCATCTTAGTCCAACCCGGATAGAATACCCTAGTCAAGTTTCTAGTCCACAGTACTGAGTGTGCTAGAACTCTTCATAGTTCATTTTGGAGATCTTCCATGTACCTCTATATATTTGTAATTATGAATACCTCCCTACTTAACAGGGAGTGTTGAAGAATGTAACTAGTGTACGTCTTCATAATTGTATTTGAATCATGATGTAATGTATTTGTCAAAAGAAAGAAGAAGAAAAAATTATTATTAGAGAAGTTGACTTATTAAATCATGGTTTTCATGCTTCAGTCAATTGTGTTTTGGTCAAAGCCTTTGTTGAAGGCTTCTAGGGTTTATGTCAAGTGTCTTTATCCATGTCATATTGTAAAGAACCCTTCTTGGGATTTACTTGTCAAAGAAGAAATTTATTTTATTATATTTTAGCTCTTCTAGGCCTCCTCCACCAAGTCGGCCGCAAGGAAGGACAAGTCGGCCTCAAACAGGGGAATTCGACCTCACAAGAAGCCTATATATTGGAGCAACTCTACCTCATTTGAAGCACAGACTCAACAAGTTCAATCTGTAGTTTTCGAGCTAAGAAAAAGTGTGAATTTCTCTAGTAAAGTCTAGTAAAGGAGGCGGCCAACATCTTGCTAAAGAAGCCAAAAATTTTCTCTCTTATCTCACGCGTGCGAATTTATGGATTGCTGCTAGGGGTTGAAATTCTGCAATTGTTGGGAGGCTGAAATTTTGAAGTTGTTGGTGAAGTTGGGGCCGAAATTTCTGGGTTGATATTACGCTAAAGTGTTGGACAAGAAGAGACTACTAAAGGTTGTTGTATCTCATTGGAAGGCTGACTTGGTGGAGGAGGAAGGTATGTAGGTCTAAGGTCTTGGTCTATCTCATTTTGAATTAATGAAGGAAAAGTTCTTGACTAGGTTTTCCCCTACATAGGGGTTTTAGCCCTCGCTGAGTGCCTACATCTGGTGTCCTTGATCTTCGTGTTTTGGTTTTGGTAATTGATTGATAAATTAAGATAAAAGAAGAACATAAGAAAGATAATAAGAACTCGAAGAAATCACAAGTAATTATCAATAAGAGATAATCTTTATGCCTTTCTAGTTTTCTAACAATCAGAAGGCAAACAAGGTCAGGGGCTCACGTCAAGCAGGAAGACGAAGAGAACTTTGCCCTAGCTAGCAAAGGGCTCAAAGATAAAGGCAAGAAACATGCAATACCAGGCGAGTCAAGCTCCAAAAATCAGAAAGGCAAGAAAGATATATCCAAAATTAAGTGTTTTCAATGCCATCAGTTTGGACACTACGCTACCAAGTGTCCACAAAGAAAGAAAGGGTCCAAGAAGGACCAAGTAGAAGCCACTGCTAAAATAAGCGAGTTCAACTCCAAATTTGAGAAGTTCTCCCTCATGGCATGCATGGCAATTTCAGTGTCTAACAATGTTTGATTCATAGACAATGGGGCTTCACGTCATATGACACGGTGTAAAGATTTTTTCAGCCAGCTTACTAAAAAGGACCAAAGAATCACCACAGAGCTTGGTGATGATGTCAAGTACTCAGCGATGGGTGTGGGTACTGTGAAATTTAAGAGGGAGTCAAGCAGTCCGCTCTTTCTCAAGGATGTCCTCTATGTACCAGGGCTGAAAAACACCTTGTTTCAGTTTCAGCACTTGAAGACAAGGGGTATGATGTCATTTTCAGCAAATGGAAATCCCTTTTGAAACCCTTTAACTCAGCAAAAGACGGCAAGCAGATTGGAGTAAGGGTGAAGAGGCTCTACAGATTGTAGTTTGACTCAACAGCAAGGTTGGTCGTGAGCAGAACAAGGACGCGGGGGAACTTTGGCATAAGCAAATGGGGTATTTGCACCATGGGGCATTGAAGATATTGTGGGAAATAGCCATCGAGTTATCGCATTGCAACATAAACCAGCATGACGTGTGCAAGGGATGCACACTTGGAAAGTAAGCAAAGACTTATTTTCCCAACCAAGACAGCAGAGTTGCAGCTATTCTAGATTGGGTACACTTAAATGTATGTGGCCCTATTAAAATTGGAAACTAGGGCCAAACTTGATGTGGGTCATCTTATTCATGGTTGATAATATGTTCATTAGATTCCTCTCGTTGAGAGGTGTAGGATTGATCTAAATATCATCCGATTCCGATAAGTATTCATGGAGATTTATGGAATTATTATCAAGCCGACCTACAACTAATGTAGGCTCAGAAGCCCAACAGTCGCATCTATTCAAACATCAACAGTTGTGTATAAATACAGGAGGACTTTTCCTCATTTGCACTCACTCATCTCATCACATCTCTCTCTCTCTACTGCGCAGAAAAGAATCTCTTCTCTACTGCACAGAAAAGAGTCTCTCTCTCACACATGTGAAGCTGGACGCTGCTGAAACTGACACTGCAACTGCAGATCCAAACTTTGACTAGCGTGGACCATCAAACCTCCTCTTCTGATCTGCGTTGTAGCTTCATCTGAACTTCCTCTGAAGGCTGCAACTAATGGTGGTGGAATCAAGTCGATCCGACGAACGGTTTGCAAGATATCGACTGCCCTAGTTTGAAGGAAGCTGTTGAAACTGAAGCTACAACTGCAAAAGTGAAGTTTGACCTGCGTGGACCAGAAGATCACTTCATCTGAACTGCGTTGTAGGTTCATCTAAACCTCCTCTGAAGGCTGCAACTTTTGGTGGTGGAATCAAGTCGATCCGACGAATGGTTTGCGAGATATCGACTGCCCTAGTTTGAAGGAAGTTGTTGAAACTGACGCTGCAACTGCAGAAGTGAAGTTTGATCTGTGTGGACCAAAAGATCTCCTCATCTGAACTGCTATAGGTTCATCTGAACCTCCTCTGAAGGCTGCAACTTTTGGTGGTCGAATCAAGTCGATCTGACGGTCGGTTTGTGAGATATCAACTGCCCTAGTTTTGATGATGAAGTCGCTAATGTTGATGCTACTGTTCTAGGGTTTGCAAACGCTGATATAAATCAGATTTATTGTAATATTTCTCTCTGCTAAATTATTGAAGATAGAAGAAGATTTGATCAAAGGGTTTCCCCACACATGGTGGGGTTTGTCCCTGGCTAGCCGCCACATCTTGTGTCTCTTGTCTTGGCTTGTTTTCTGTCGATCGTTTAATGTTCTATCTGCACTATACTTTATGTACATGTGATTGCTAATCTGTGGAATATAATAAGAAAAAGAAGTAAATTGTCATAAGCATAGAACATACCATAAATTAACATAGTATCGGAGCTGAGGTGAAGACAAAGCCCGAGCAAGAGCAAGAGCAATCACCAAAGAGAAGATTGGCAAGGCTATCCTAAAAGAACTATGGGGTCCTCAAGACTCTTTCCTGCCGAAGACAAGCTCCGTGAGAAAGTTGACTATCATGGATGGAAGATGTCTATCGATCTAACCCTAGAAGATCAAGGAGTGTTGGACCATGTAAGAGGCAATATTGTTGAGCCTCCATCAAATGCATTTGTTGCTGCCTGGAACAAATGGAAAAATGGATAAGTCAAAACAAAGA
Source organism: Pinus taeda (assembly GCA_000404065.3). Taxonomy (NCBI): domain Eukaryota; kingdom Viridiplantae; phylum Streptophyta; class Pinopsida; order Pinales; family Pinaceae; genus Pinus; species Pinus taeda. Next base: position 121,957 of record APFE031248421.1, read on the forward strand.
AGATCATCTGGGACTCTATCGACAAACACTCGGTGGCCTACATCCCTGAACTGGACACCTCCAAGGAAATCTATGATAGACTCGTGAGTATATTTAAAGTTAATGATCAAAATCAAGTTTTGTTTCTTAGAAATAAGCTGAGGGAAATCAAGAAGGGTAAAGATGAGAGTATGCAAGCATACTTCTTAAGAATCAAAGAGATCAAAAACGATCTCCTATCTATTGGGGAAACTATTACTGACAAGGAAATGGCACTCACAACTCTTGGAGGATTACCATCTGAATGGTACGTGTTCAGGACTACTCTTCTGAACAATCATGTAATTCCTGGTTTCAAGGAATTAATGGCTAGATGCATTCAAGAAGAAACAAAGGTAGAAGAGCAAGAAATGCCCTTGCCTAAAGGTCCTCCTTTTGCCTTTTCTTCTCATGCCAAGAAAAGAAATAATTTTGAGTCTAAATCGAAAAGAAAGGTTGGACCTAAGGGTGAAAGAAAAGGACGATGTTACATTTGCAATAAAGCAGGTCACTATGCAAGGGAATGCCCTGATAGAAAGGACTCTCACCGAGACGATGATCAAAATCCCTCTCATGGTAATCGAAGGGATGGAAAATTCAATAGAAAAGGTAAAAGGAATGTTGGAATTCAAGGAAGAGGACAACCATTCAAGAAGGCTAGAAATTTCAGGACGTATTAAATGCACCTGACCTCCGAAAGAACCTGGTGTCCATCTCGGCAATGGAAGACAAAGGCTACAAGGTGACCTTCAACAATGACAAGGTACGTGTATGGAAAAATAATGTTAAAGATGCCTTTACTCTTGGGTTTTGTGTTGATTCATTATATTAGGTCAATGGAAGTCTGCTAGGTATCATGTCTTGTGACACAACTCTTCAATCCGAACATTGGCATCGGAGGTTTGCCCACCTTCATTACAAAGCTTTACCCGATGTAAGACAAATGGTAACAGGGGTGCCCGAATTCCAAATAGAGAAAGGTGTATGTTCGGGATGTGCCGAAGGAAAGCTCAAAAGGGAACCATTCCCCTCAAGCCAAAGCAAGACCTCCGATATATTACAGTTGGTCCACTCAGACATACCTGAGGCTGGCATTAAGAGGGAGACTACTACACCACATACCCCTGAGCAGAATGGTATGGCGAAAAGGAAGAACCGTACGATTGTGGAAGTTGTCCAGAGACTTCCGAAGTTTCTACATGTAGATGATGTAACAATGCCTAATGTGGAGTAACCCATGGATCCTATTTATCCACTAGAGCCTTCCTCTTCTAGGAAGACGCCTACATGGCTTGGGGTCTACTTGATCATGTTGAAGGACATGTTGCACCCCAAGGAACCTTCCGTGAAAGTAAGGAACCTAACAGGTATCAGGGATACCTGACCATCATGAGCACGATCATACAAAATGAGCCCTCATCATTCTCAGATACTGTCAAGCATCAAGTATGGAAGGATGCTATGACTAAAGAATATGAGTCCATCATCAAGAATGATGTCTGGGAAGTAGTTCCCAGACCCCAGGACAAGACAATTGTTACTTCTAAATGGCTTTACAAGATAAAGTTGTAGTAGATGGAAGTACGAAATAGTATAAGGCTCGTTTTGTTGCTCGTGGTTTCTCCCAGAAGGAAATAGACTATGATGTGATATTTGCACCTGTTGCCAGATATACGACCATCTGCTCAATCATAGCCCTTGCCACTTCACAAGGATGGAACCTACATTAGATGGATATCAAGACCGCGTTCTTACACGGCTCGATCAAAGAAGAGGTCTATGTGGAGCAACCCGAAGGATTTGAGATTTATGATTGAAAATCTCATGTATGCAGGTTGAAGAAGGCTTTCTATGAGCTGAAGCAAGCACCCCGAGCATGGTATGAGAGGATCGATAGCTACTTGATGAAGCTGGGATTCACTAGGAGTGAAGTCGATCATAACCTTTACCTTAAGGTTGAAGATGACAAACCTCTCAGACTGGTGTTGTACATGGATGACCTCTTTCTAACAGGTCCATACCCTCTCATTCACGAATGTAAGAGGGAGTTGGCTTCTAAATTTGAAATGAAGAACCAAGGACTTGAAGTGTGGCAGAAGCCAAGGAAAATTTCCTATCTCAAGGAAAATATGTGGTGAAGATTCTGAAAAGATTTGGTATGATGGACTGCAAGCCTGTGACTACCTCGAGGATCTTAACTTTCAGAAGTTATATGGTGGTGATGTCGAACCAGATTTGGGAAATGCCTCTGAGTTTCAAAAAAAACAACTCATTTGCGTTGATGTTCTTGGTGAACCTCCGTCCAAACATATGTTTTGCAGTTAGCATTGTGAGCTCATATTTGGTTGAGCCTCACTAGATTGGTGCCAAGAATCTTCTGAGATGTCTTCGGGACACAATCTCTCATGGATTGAGATACACTGTCGGAAATATGAAACTGCATGATTATTCGAATGTTGATTAGGCGGGTAGTGTGGAGGATCACTGGAGCACTTTTAGTGTTGTTTCTCTTTGCATTCTGCTTCGATATAATGGATGAGCAGGAAGCAGAAGCCGGTTGTCATAAGCACCGCCAAGACCAGATACATATCTACGAGTATGATCTCGTATGAAGCTGCCTGGTTGGGGAAGCTCTTCAGTGCGCTGTTTGAACACATACCACTGTGATTCTCTATAACAACCAGAGTTGGGATTCGATTATTGAGGAATCTCGTATTCGTCGATTGCTCCAGCAGATAGACATCATCGGGGATATGGTAAGTCGATGAGCAAGGAGGCTCCATCGCATTAAGATGATGTACAGGTCGATACACCTTGTCAAAGCCCCGAGGAAAGATCTAATCTGTGATTTTCCCAAACGACTTGGAGTCGTCAAGAAACCCTTGTACAAGGGTCCTACATGTTGCATACATTGAGCTCTGGGAGCTCTGAGGGCTTGGGATTCTTACTGGAGCAACATACGACCACAGGGTGACTCAGCCTCCCCTGGTGGTGCGCGCTGGAACAAGCTGATTCGCTCTCTTGTGGGAAAAGATGATTCGCTCTCTTGTGGAACAGGATGATTCGCTCTCTTGTGTAGCAGGATGATTAGTTCTCCTGTGAGGCCTGGATTGATGTGTTCTCCATGGCGATTGTAGCAGTATTGATGTGTTCTCCTGTGAGGCCTGGATTGATGTGTTCTCCATGGCGATTGTAGCAAGATTGATGTGTTCCCCTATGAGGCCTGGATTGATGTGTTCTCCATGGCGATTGTAGCAGGATTGATGTGTTCTCCTGTGAGGACAAGATTGATTAGTTCTCTTGTCAAGGCATCCTACCCATGTAGTCTGGGACTCATGGGAAGTACCTCTCATCTGATCAATGAGCAGAGAAATGAAGTTAGGGACCATAGTAGTACCGACAAACGCATCGTTGTATCTACCGTACTCCCTACGCTAGGATGACCTCCATTGATCTGGGATCAATGATACTGGTCTGGGACCAGTGGTAGGAGTGGTACATTCTATGACACTGACTTCGGGTCGGTTGTTACTAGTTCTGGACCAGTGGTACGCACTCTAAGACTGACTTTGAGACAGTGGAGGATGTTACTGGTCTGGGACCATTGGTAGGAGTTGTACTCACTATGACGCTGACTTTGGGTTGGTTGAGAGTGGTCTGGGACCAGTGGTACATACTCTGAGACTGACTTTGAGTCAATATAATACATCCTCGATCAATTCTTCTTCTTCATAATTCGGACAAAAGCAGAGTAGAACAGAACAAAGCAGAGCAGAGCATAACAGAGCAAAGTCGTACAAATCAGTACAGGGCAGAACAAGACAAAGCAGAATAGGCAGAATAGACCAGAGCAGGGCAAGGGTCAGGTTGTACAGGGCAGTGCATTCGATGGATGAATAGTAGCGACCGACAGACAGATTGCAGATGAAGTTCTCCCTAGTTGAGAGGAAATGTTAAAATTGGCAACTAGGGCCAAACATGTGGGTCATCTTATTCATGGCTGATAATATGTTCTTGGTCTAAAGATCATCCGATTCTAATAAGTATTCATGGAGATATGAATGTATTTTGATTATGGAATTATTATCAAGCCGACCTACAACTCATGTAGGCTCAGAAGCCCAACAGTCGCATCTATTCAAACATCAACAATTGTGTATAAATACAGGACTTTTCCTCATTTGCACTCACTCATCTCATCACATCTCTCTCTCTACTGCGCAAAAAAGAGTCTCTTCTCTACTGTGCAAAAAAGGGTCTCTCTCTCACACATATGAAGCCGGACGCTGCTGAAACTGAAGCTGCAACCGCAGATCCAAACTTTGACCAGCGTGGACCATCAAACCTCCTCTTCTGATCTGTGTTGTAGGTTCATCTGAACCTCCTCTGAACGCTGCAACTTTTGGTGGTGGAATCAAGTCGATCCGACAGACAATTTGTGAGATATTGACTGCCCTAGTTTGAAGGAAGTTGTTGAAACTGAAGCTGCAACTGCAAAAGTGAAGTTTGACCTGCGTGGACCAGAAGATCTCCTCATCTGAACTGTGTTGTAGGTTCATTTGAACCTGCTCTGAAGACTGCAACTTTTGGTGGTGGAATGAAATCGATCCGACGGACAGTTTGCGAGATATCGACTACCCTAGTTTGAAGGAAGCTGCTGAAACTGACGTTGCAACTACAAAAGTGAAGTTTGACTTGCGTGGACCAGAAGATCTCCTCATCTGAACTGCGCTATAGGTTCATCTGAACCTCCTTTGAAGGCTGCAACTTTTGAAGCATAATCACTAGCATTATTGCTATTCGAAGGTAAGTCGTTAAGCCGTGTGGTAGCCGTAAAGGGTATGGGGCGCGAGAACCGTAAGGGAGAGATCAAGCGAGAGATGGAACCGTAAGGCCCGTTAGGGGCTCGGCCGAGGTTACGAGGTCGAGGGATTGGATCGAGAGATGGGAATATAAGAGATTAAGAGGTGGCAGCTAGTGCATCATTGGTAAGCGTGTGGTAGCGTAAGGGGTAGCTTCAGAGATACCGTATGACCACCCTTCTCTTAGAAGCAGAAGCTGGTATCAGGTAGGACGGGTTCATACAAACTTACCCTAGCTTTTCTCATGTGCATCAACTAAGAATGCTTCGTATAGATGGATGAAGTGTTGCCTAACTCTTTGTTTTATTAAGCTGAAATCGACGTGACAAGCATTTAAGGCTAATTCCCCATCCTTCCATCCATCTGAATCAAGCAGGTGGCAGACAGATAGAAGCTTAGGCGGCAGGTGAGATGCATAGCGAAGATCATGACCCGAAAAGCAAGAATCGTAGTGGTTTTTCTGGTCAATCTACAAAAATGTATCTTCCACAAGCCGATCCGACGATCAGTTTGTGAGATATCAACTGCCCTAGTTTTGATGATGAAGCTGTTAATGTTGATGTTGCTGATCTAGGGTTTGCCACTGCTGATATAAATCAGATTTATTGTAATATTTCTCTCTGTTGAATTATTGAAGATAAAAGAAGATTTGATCAAAGGGTTTCCCCACACATTGTGGGGTTTGTCCCTGGCTAGTCGCCACATCTTGTGTCTCTTGTCTTGGCTTGTTTTCTGTCGATCGTTTAATGTTCTATCTGCACTTTACTTTATGTACATGCGATTACTAATCTGTGGAATATAATAAGAATAAGAAGTAAATTGACATAAGCATAGAACATACCATAAATTAACAGGCCCTTTCTCTTCTCCTTCTCTCATGGGTTATAAATATTATGTCATTTTTATTGATGATCATTATAGAAAAACTTGGATATTTTTCATGAAGAAAAAGCAGGAAGTATTCTCTAACTTTGTGGACTTCAAGGCCCTAGTTGAAAACCAGAGATGTAGAAAAATCAAAGCCTTGAGAAGTGACAATGGTGGAGTATATCTCAAATTCCTTCAAGAACCTTTGTGTTAAGGAAGGAATTAGGAGAGAACTCACAGCTCCCCATAATCCTTAGCAGAATGGGGTAGTTGAACGAAAGAAACGTAGTTTTATTGGAGCAACCAAAGCTATGCTGCATGACCAGGGGTTGGCTATGTTTCTGTGGGCAGAGGCATGCAACACAGTAGTGTTCCTACATAATAGGAGTCCACATAAAGTTCTAGGACAAGTTACACTAGAGGAGGCATTCACAGGCAAGAACCTTGATTTATCTCACTTCTGCATCTTTGGTAGTTTGGTGTATTGCCATGTGTCCAAGGATAGCAAGAAGAAGTTGGAACCCACAGCTAAAAAGGGTATTTTCGTGGGCTACAGCAAGACATCTTAGGCATACAACGTGTACGTTCCAACAATGAGTAAAACAGTGATTAGACATGATGTGAAGTTTGAGGAGACAAGGGCCCATAAGAAGTCCTTGGAGTGTGACCCTAGTGCAAAACAAGAGGAGGGGCAACAGGCTCCCAAGCAAGAGGCTCAACCAGCTTCACAATCGCAATCACAGTGAATTAGTGGACTAGTCATACAGCAAGGTGATGAGAAGACAACACAAGAAGAGGAGAAAGATGAGAGAGTGGAGGTAGCCACTCACCCAGTGACTCCCAATGTCGGGAGAAGAAAGGCCAAGTGGGCCAAAAAGTTAAATCAGGAGGCCCAAGAAAGGGTTCGAGCACCAAACTCTAGCTTTAAGTAGAGCAAACAGCCACAGAGACACTCTAACCACCTGGAACTAAGTCACAACAAGTCTGGAGAGATGTTATGGCTGAGGAGTATAACTCCATTATGCAAAATGGTGTTTGGAAAGTTGTGCCAAGACCGGATCACAAGACAATGATAGGATCTAAACGGGTCTATAGGATTAAGCGTGAAGCAAATGGGAGAGTAGAGAAGTACAAGGCCAAATGTGTGCCAAAGGCTTCTCCCATGTAGAGGGTATAGACTATGGTGAAACATTTGCTCCAGTTGCCCACTACTCGTCCATCAAGACTATTATTGCCTTGGTAACGCAAATGTGGTGGAAAATCCGTCAAATGGATGTTAAAAGTTAAAACAGCCTTTCTCAATAGAGAAGTTGAAGATGAAATTTACATTGAACAATCAAATGGGTATGAGACACATAAAAGGGAGTCGCACATGTGCAGGCTCAAGCGAGCTCTCTATGGGCTCAAGTAGGCCCCAAGAGCATGGTATTCGCACATAGACAACAATCTTCTTGGATTGGGCTTTAGCAAGAGTAAAGTTGACCCTAACATGTAATTTATTTTGGTTAGGGGGCAGCATCTCTTTCTTGTACTATATGCTGATGATCTCATCTTGACAAGGGACGAGAAGCTCATCAAAGAATGCAAGATTGATCTTGCTTCAGACTTTGACATGAAGAACGTAGGACTAATGCACTACTTCCTTGGATTGGTGGTTTGTTAGGGTGATGGTCAGATTTTCTTGGGACAGGGCAAGTATTATTTGGAAATTCTTCAGAAATTCAAGATGCAAGATTGTTGGCCTACATCCACTCCTTTAGTAAGAAACTAGATGAAGATAGATGCCAGCAGGGCAGAACATGTGGATGCTACACTCTACAAGTAGTTCATAGGGTCGTTGATGTGTCTGGTGAACACACGACCAAATATTTGCTATGCAATATACCAACTCAATCAGTTTATGGTTGAACCCAGAAGAGTGCATTCGGTGGCTGCTAAGCATGTATTAAGGTATATCAAGGGTATTAATGACTTTGCGTTGTTGTACGAGAGAGTAGATGAAGTGAGGTTCACAGGGTTTTCCAATGCAGATTGGGCAGGGAGTCCAATAAACAAGAAGAGCACTTCAAGTTGTGCATTCAGTGTGGGATCAGCAATTGTTTCCTGGTTCAATAGGAAGCAAAGATAAGTAGCATTGAGCTTAGTAGAGGTTGAATACATGTATGCTAGCATGGCAGCTTTTGAGGCCATTTGGCTGAGATAGTTACTTGTAGGACTCTTCCATCAGAGTTTGGAACTATTAATTTTAGGTATGTTCTATGCTAAGAGCAAATTTATTTCAATTTTCCATATTAGCTTAATATCAATTCCAGATTAGCAATCACATTTAGTATGATAGTAAAATGCAGATAGAACATAAACATAAATCGCATAAGACAAGCCAAGACAATAGGACACAAGATGTGGCACCAGCCAGGGACAAACCCTAATGTGGGGAAACCCTTGATCAATTCTTCGGATGTTCTTCAATAGTTCAACAGAGAGAGAGATAGTACATATACATCAGAAGTCAACATTTTGAATTGTCAAAATAAGAGCAGAGATCTTCTCTAGGAAGATGACACATGAGGTAGCAGATCTGAACACATGAGATTCCATCACCAAGCTATACCCATCACTGCGCTACACCCATCACTGTGCTACACTTCATTACACTTTGTTGCACTCATCATATTGCATCCATCATCACTGTGTTGCACCCATCATCCTACGTTGCACTCATCATATTGCATCCATCATCACTATGTTGCACCCACCATCACTATGTTGCACTGATCATCACTGTGATGCACCCATCATCATTATGCTACACTCATCACTGTGGTGCACTCATCATCACTATGTTGCACTTTACTGTGCTGCACTCATCATCACTATGCTGCTCTTCACTATGCTATGAAGCTGATCTAATGAGGGCACCAATCTCAATGGATCAACTCTTAATAAACCCTTGCTATGATGATATGGCCTATCGCCTAGCACATAGCAATTCTGAAGTAAAATCATCAACACCAAGGAGCAAACTTCAATCCTTTCCTTTACAATAAAATTGTTGCTTATCAAACAGTCCTTAGGGCATGATTATACCAGCTCCCTTCATCACATAGTTACCTATAGCAAGCATGTATCTTAATGCTTACAACCACCTTTTTCATGAACGTAGCTGTCAATGAGTGCTTCTTTAGGACTGCGGATAATGGCTACTTCAGGTTGAGTATAAGGACCTTCATTAACATAATTTAGGGCTTCATCTAAACCATGTATAACAGCAGATTAGGATCTTTACTAAATGCGGATTAGGGCATCATCAAACAGCAGATTAGAAGGTTGTGTTAGGGCTCCTTGATAGCCCTTGAGGACAGTGGCTAGAACAACTTATATAGACCCCTCTTTGACTGTGTCTAGGGCTGGTTAAAGCCTCCTCTTCCCAGCGTATTAGGATCCTTCTTCTTGTTGCATAAAACCCTCATTTGGCTATCGATTATGACCTCTTAGCTACATAGACAGGTCTCCTTTTTGTTGCATATCAAAGCTCCCTTTTACATAGGAGTCTCCTTTAGAACAACATATAGATTAGGCCAACATTTCACATAACATGATCCTCTTATCTCTACGTCCAGATGTCTTCACTTAGGACAGCGTTTAACTGTGATTTTATCTTCCCATTAATGGTCTAGGGCACTCTAGAACAATGGCATTAGACCTGCGTTTAGGTCACTTCCTCGCTGTGATATGGAAGCCTTCTTCTCGCACTGCATTAGGGCTTCTTGCCTTCATGACTGTGTATTAGTTAGGGCATCATTAGGCCAGTGTATATCCTAGGGCACTCCCTCTAGATCTCTTCTTCATCAAACCCAAAACATAATGAAGAGAGATCACAAGAGTGTTTGTGTCGAAGTGACTTGAAGGCCACCTCTATTTATACTAAAACGTGGAGGACAAGTGGGGGTAATTGGTTGTTTGCCGACCTTGACGAATTGTCACATAACACAAATAGATTCATATCTCCATGAATTCTCCATGAATACATGTCGGAATCAGATGATCTTTAGATCAATCCTACACCTCTCGACGAGAGGAATCCAAGCAAAATATCAACTGCCATAAATAAGAAGACCCTCATGGACTTGGCCCTAGTTGCCAATTTTAACAGGAACCGACAGTCATTCTCTGTGATAATCAAAGTTGCATTAAACTCTCTAACAATTTGATGTTTCATGACAGGTCCAAGCACCTTGAAATCAGGGACCATCATCTCAGAGATTGTGTGCAGAAGGGAAAGATCCAGCTTCAATATGTCCTTACAGCAGAGCAGACAACAGATATTTTGACTAAGGCTTTGCCAAAGGGCAGCTTTGTATTTCACAAAGATAAGTTGGCTATTGTATAGAACCACTTCATGGCTAAGAGGGAGTGTTGAAGTTAAAGAGAAAGTGGTCTAGCTAGCTTTGGAGGTGCACTAAACCTGGCATGGGCCCTGTTGACCACTTCATGTCAACTACCCTATAGCAGTACACATCTTCGCAAAGGAATTCCATCATGTTCAAATAGTCAAGCAACCAAAGATCATCATTATCTTTCAACAGTTTGTGAAGTCAAGTAAACCCAAATTCTACACCCCTGTGGGTCTTTATTGTAAAAATGATTCTAGTATGATTACGAAACCATGTAACACACCAAGATAAGCTTAAGAATTTTTGCTAACGAGTTTCATCTTAGGGAGGTTTTAACCTTGTTAATAATTTTGTACACAAAATAGCTAATAGAGTTTTTCTCCCACATATACCCCCAAACCTAGGGTGGGATTCGATAGTGATGTCTTAAGTAAGTCCTAGTGTATCGAGTCTATGTAATTCATCATACTAGATCATGTCTTGAGTCTCAGAGTATTTGGTTGAGTCTAGGTGTCTATTTTTATTTATTAAATTTCCAATTGATTAGAAAATTTAATAATTTGGATGTAAATCGTAAAATCAAAATTTTGTAAAAGTTGGAGGGGGTAGAGTACTCATAGTTAGAGCCTCTACACCTCAACTTTGAGTTTAGACACCTTTTAAGGGTTGAAATTATATTTTTCCCTCAAATTATTTTTATTTTCTTTTTTCGGCAAAAGAATGATTAAATAATTAGCGAGCAATTGGTTAGAAAATAAGAATAAGAGAACAATAAATTCTCTCCAAGTGAAAATATTAAAAAACGGAATGTGCACTTTCCAAGAAGGGACTCTCCACAAATCAAGCAAACAAAAAAATTCAAGCAAATTATTTTTGGCCCAGAAAATCAATTTTTTCAGAAAAATTGAGTCTATGGTCCAAGTTGGTTAAGTGAACGGGAGTTTTTTGAGGAGAAAAAGCTGGAAACAAATATTTTTTGGACCAAGAAAAAGGCCTTCAGCAAGGAATTCGGATTTTTTCTCAAGCAATCAACGGTGGAGGAACGCAAGTAAATTTTTAGGCTCAAAATCAGATTGCAATTCCATTTCTTGCTAGCCATTAGGGTTTCAGGTTGTTTGAGACCCCAAAAGCAGTTTGATCCACCTTACAATGCTCTCATTTCTTCAATAAAAAGTTATTTTTAAGGGTTTCAAGTCTGAAAATAATTTTGTAGTTCCTTCTGACCTGAATTCGAATTTTACAGAAAGATAGACACATCTTTGGGCCTATGGCTTAATTATAATTCTTCTCTTGGCTAAGCCGCTAGCCTCAGTGTATATTTCTGCCCTAGCCGCAGCCTGGAATAGGCCTTAAGGGCTTGGATGTAACCCTTTTTTGGCTCTCATAAGCTCTGACGCAGGCCTTGGAGGGTTGATCACTCGCTGCAATTTGATCTGTTAGCTGACAATTGTGGTTGCAGGTCTACTTGGCTCTCTGAAGCTTAAATATTGCAATTTAGCCACTAATATCACCCTCTTATGTTTTGAAGCTAGGCCTCAAGGCCTTAAGGTTTTGTTTCCTCCTTCCGAACCGTGGCATTTTTACCACTGTCACACCCTTACAGATCTGAAACTAATTTATTTCAGGAATTTTCATATTTCAGGCTTGGAAATTTGTCATTCTACTGTAAAAAATTGTAACAAAATTTCACCCTTTTCTGAGTAGGGCCGCGAGCTTTTAGGACTGATCCATCAAAGCCAAAGTGGCTTTTGAGGTCTGAAATTTACCATTCCTTTGATTGTGCTGTCCTCTCTGATGTATTAAACTGGACCTGCTCCATTGTCACTCCACTAACGTTAGTTTTTGCCTTTCAGTTTAATATAAGTTTTTTTTATCTAACTTGTTGGTCTAGATAGGAGCCTTCTTCCACCTCAAGAATCTGCACATTTGTGATCTCTTCACTAAAGATCGAGAGCAGCTTTCATTATTGGTGTGAACTTCACTGAGCATTCAAACCCATTCATTGCAGAAATTCATCTTAACTTGGGACTGTTCAATTGGCAAATTGGAGGCTTCTGTTCCTCTGGCTGACAGCTGCACCTTCACTTAGTTTTGATCTTGCATTCATGTATCAATTGATAATTGGGATTGTGGGCTAAATTCAGAATTGCGAGTCTATTGGCGATTGTCCTTCATTAAAATTTACTGCTCACTTAACTTACTGTTGGCATCTCAATATCTTTAGTCAGCTGTGCTTGCATTTTATTTACATCTCAGTTGTTCCTTGTTGCTATTTTGTGAAGTGAAGAACACTCTAAATAAATAACACAGCAAAAGGTACTTGGTATTTCGGTCTTTCATTGATCTGTCATTTAAAAGAAAAGATCTTGTAAACTTAGCGTTTTCAAGCATATTTCATAATATTGGTTCCAAAGTTGTTTACATTTGAAACTGAACTACAAGTATTAAAGCAGCTTAACCATATTTACTGTCCTAAATTGCTACTTGCTCTTATTTCACTTTGATATATTTGGTTGATCTAAGTCGTGGTTGTCTTTTCCTTACTAACAATCTGTCATCTAAACAGGTGTGGTTTTGCTGAATAATCTTTAACTTGTTCTAATCCACATATCATACAGGTGAAAGAAATCCTAATAAAAACTCTAAATAATGCATCTAATGAACTTCTAAAACCTTGTATTTTGGAGTGGCGGATCTCTTGGGCCACAATTGCATCTCATTTAAGCATTCTTATCTTGATAGGAGCCTGCATTTCACACAGTTTAAGTGCGCCCCATACTAATGTTGTTATATTCTGCTCACATATCAGTGTTGCATCTTGCACTAACATTTCCTTGCAGCAGTACTTATCTTGTGGCTTGAGGTATATTGCATCATGGAACAAGTTCTCTAATTTATTTGAGCATTGTATCTAGGCATTGGGCTCTTATGATTTCATCTTAAGTGTCATATTATTTTAACTGAAGTTATCTATCTTACATTGCTCAATTTAATAACTTGCCCTATAATCTTAATTCAACCTGCCTAGAGAAGTAATTGCCCTCCCCAAAATCTCCTAGAACTTGTTGTTTCAACAAGTTTACCCTTTCCATCTACCCTTAGGGACTATGCCCTTTGACTTAGCTAGGAGAGAGTCTAAACGGACCAAGTAAGGATCAGGGTGACAGCCCCTACTATGAGTGTTGCGCCTTAGGTGTACACTTTAGGCAACAACAGGACCCAACAAAACTCCAATAACAGCCAGATTCTATTTTTTCTCTAATGTTTGACTTAGGAAACATTTAAATTTTCCTAAGTGGGCGGCAAATCAATCTCATCCCTTGGATCTTTTGATTCTCAGCCACTGAGATCAATTGTGGGGTCCGGGTTGATTTGAGAGGGGAAAAGGGCAACATGGAGCTTAGTACACATCAGATTGTTTGGTGAAGACTTCAGGAATTAGGGCAGCACAGCTACAACAAGAGGCAGGCTTCAGCAGCACGAAAATAGCAGAGAAGAAGGGCATAACAATTGTGAAATAGCAGAAGCACCCAGCACTCGAACTTCGCAGAACAGGGACACAGAGGAGGCCATACGGCCTGTACGAACTGCTACAGCACAGCCTACGCAGGAGAGCCATGAGCTGGGTCAATTTCCAGCCTGGCTGAGCAAATTTCAGGAAGAAAATCATATGTAAGATCTTTCTTCCAGATGTAATTTTTTTCTAAAATTTTCTATATGATGAGGTCGCCCTAATAGCAGCCACCAGACAAGCAGGTTTTCCCGTGTTGGGTTTCCTAGGTAAATTTTGTGTCTTCATGGTGATGTGACTGTGCTTTTATTTTTGGGTTTCTTGTTAAATTTCTGCAGCATATTCAGTTAGAAAAACTCAGCATATTTGTGGATGAAGTTAAATTTCAGTTTCAGTTATTTCCTTGTAATTTCCAGAAATTAGTTAGTTGGCTTTTTAGTGAAACTAACAATAAGTTAGTTGTTTGTTGTCATTTAATGTCGTAATAAATTCTCTGATAAGAAAGAAAATTTCTCTCACACTGGTTTTCCCTTCAGGATTTTTCTAGGGGCTTTGCCCAGAAATCGTTCTGTCAAATGTGCTATCTACTATTCATTTTTCAGTTGTTAATGATCAGATGTAGTCATGTGTATTTCAGCTCATAAAAATCAGATTGGATGTGTCTAAGTTAATGCATTAACTATGAAGTTTTTATTGGAGATTGAAATCAAAGTATTGGCTCAGTGTTTGATGAAAGTCTTAGAAGAGAAAAACAAGCTTGTAGGTAAAATTTATACATGGTATCAAAACCAAGTTGGCAGAACATCTAAGAACAATAAACTAAACAGGGATTTGTGGTTGAGAGGGAGCTGGTGTTCACACTTGGACAGATTTGAAACCTTGTGTCGGTAAGCGTGACAATGGTAACAGGGTTGAGGGTGGAGGATAGGTTGAATGGGGTTGATAATTTTAGCCCATGGAAGGCGAGGTTTGTCTTGTTGCTTCAGGAGTTTGAATTGTGGGATATTGTTGAGAAGATAGTGACACTTCCCACTAATCCAGTATAGTTGGTTGATTTTAACAAGAGGAATGTTAAGGCCAAGAGGCTCCTTCTAGATGTTATCAAATACCACCTTATTCCCCATGTTTTTGGGGAGACACATCTCTATGAGATATGGGTTGTCTCAATTAAACTTTTCCAGAGCACTAATGACAATAGAAAGACGGTGCTGCAGAAAAAACTAAGACAAACCCATATGACCAAAACCAACACTGTATCCTCATAATGGCCAAGATCACTCAAGTAAGAGATGAGTTCATAGTCGTGGGAGAAACCATCTATGATGAACAGCTGTTTAGATCAGCAATCAGTGGCTTTTCCTAGGAGTGGGATGCCTTCATTGATGAGATAGTTGCCCATGAGAAACTTCCAGATTGGGGAAGAATGTGCGATGATTTCCATCAAGAGGAGATAAGGAAAAATGCCAAGAGTGGTGAGAAGTGTGGTGGGGAAGAAAAGGAGAATGTTGCTTGTACTGTAAAGGACAAATGTAAAGTCAAGGTAAAGGGAAGTGGGGGATTTGCTTCTGTGGGGGATTTGCTTCTGTGAAGGACATGAGCAAAGTGAAATGCTTTGCATGTCACAATACTGGTCACTATGCAAGCCAGTGTCCATACAAGAAGAAGAAGAAAGAGGCTCAGGCAGTAGTAGTAGCATCAACTAAGATTGATGACTTCGCTGAGAAATTTGAAAAAGAGTTAGTGTCCATACAAGAAGAAGAAGAAAGAGGCTCAGGCAGTAGTAGTAGCATCAACTAAGATTGATGACTTCGCTGAGAAATTTGAAAAGAGTTATCTTATTGCCTATATTTTGGACAGTAATATTGATGTGTATGAGGACAATGGGTTACGGCTAGTGGACAGTAAAGCATCCAATCACATGACGAAGATTGGGTCAGTGTTCCACATTATTTCAGAGACAGGCTCAGACTGCATGACCACGCATGCAATAAAGGGGGTTGGATGTGTCAGATTCCAGCTAGAGTCAGGAGGATTTCTTGAGTTGACAGGGATGTTTGTTCCAGGAGTAACAATACATTTGCTCTCGGTGTCAGCCTTGGAGGAGGATGGATATAGAGTTTTATTCTGGGATGGACAGGTGGTTCTATATTTAGAGGGAGTGACCTTGGATGCAGCAGTAGTGCTTGCAATCACACAAGGACAGTCATACAGGTTGTTGGGACAGCCCGTGGGTGTATCCAAGGGGATCTTGGATTCAGAAGCAATGTCAGTTACTAAGAGGGGAAAGGTGGTGAGGAAGAGTGATTCTTCCGATACTGTCAGGAGACTCAATTGGTATGACATGGCATTGATAGATGCTCAGGAGTGTGATGGAATCCTTGGAGCATGGTTGGTTCGAACAAACTCTCAGCTTAGGTTTCAAGGCAGGTAGCACAACAGGCTTCATGGTCAAAGAGGGCTGCTACAGATGATAAGATGGGATTGGATACAAATCCAGGTGGTGGAGGTTCCAGAAGTACCTCCCTCACTAAGAGGGAGTGTTAGTTTTTATAGTTTGGAAGGTACTTCTGCGTTGCCAGTGCCTAGCATGCACAACTGACCGAGCATATTTCACTTTCTAGGCAGTTTACTTTATAAATTAGAAAGTGAAATTTTATATTTAATGACTAAAAAGTGACTTTTTATAAAGTGTGTAACATTATAAAGTTGGGTCATGAAGTGGGCCCAATGTGAAATTAAGTCATGGCCATTGATCTTAAGATGGTGAGGTTTAATCTCGACCATTGAGATCTAGGGATAGGGATTTTAGTCATTGATGAGAAATAAAAGGACACAGAGAGCAAAGAGGCACACTATTCTTCATGAGATTTGGAGAAGAGCAGAAAGAGAGCCAATGGAAAAGTTCAGTAAGAGGAAAAGTATTACAGCAGCTGGGATAGCAAGGAAGACGCTCATTCCTGTGCAAGGAAGGGCACACTTTGTTGGCACGAATTTCGTGATAGTGGATAGGCACAAAATTTGAGGCAGGACAGGGAGTTTTCCAAGTTGTAGATCAACGCAAACTTCAAGGGACCCAACACAGATTTCAAGGGAAAAATTCAGCATGCAAATTTGTGCAGCTAAGGCACGAATTTCTCGGCAGATTTGGACACGCAAAACAAGGCTTGAACAGCACAGATTTCAAGAGAACAGACAAAGCTGAGATTGGCACAATTTTCTAGGCAGATTTGGCATAGAAAATGAGGTCTGTCAAGCACAGAAATCGAGGGGTTGCTAGCACAAATTTCAAGGAACAACTACAACACTTTTCCCAAGGAATTTTGAGCATGAAATCTAGGAGATAAGTTGGTTGTTTGTTGTCATTTAATGTTGTAATAAATTTTCTGATAGGAATTAAACTTCCTCTCTCTCATTGGTTTTCCCTTTGCTGCTTTCCAGGGGCTTTGTGCAAAAATACTTGTGTCAAATGCATGTCGTCTTCTATTCATTTTTCAGTTGTTAATGATCAAATTTAGTCGTGTGTATTTCGGCTCATAAAAATCAGATTGGATGTGTTTAAGTTAATGCATCAACTATGAAATCATTATTGGAGACTGAAGTCAGAGTATCGGCTAAGTGTTTGACAAAAGTCCTACAAGAGGAAAACTAGCTTGTAGGTGAAATTTCTAAGCAAAGGTCGAGGTACTGTTAGAAGAACAAACAGAGGCCGTGTGGAATGGGAGGAACCAGCTGAGTGGGACTAAAACAACAAAGTCAAATCCAAGGCGGGACATGAGCTGGCTGTAAGGTTAGATCAGTACTATAGGGGCGGCAAGGGCTGATACAAGCAGTTCTAGATGGTGAATCAACTACAATATGTTATTGTAAGGGATCATGGACTTGTAACTATTGAATTAATTTGTTTGTACGAGCTGTTGGTGGAATCAATACCAGTTACATTGTTGTTGCATTCAATATTATCTCTGTTTGCAAAAAATTGAATGAACATTGTGATACTAATTAGAATACAATTTTTTCATGTGCTCTTTTCAACCCTAAGCGTAATTTTCCCCAAATGGACATTACATTTTGGCCTCCTTTAAAGAGCTCGACTTAGCCTTGTGTAAACTTGCTACTTGTGGAGATGTGATCTTTATGGTGCTATTGCTATTGGAGATTGGCTTTGGTCTTAGAGATGCATTTTTGGAATGGAAAGAAGGCTATTTCACGGAAGAATTGTAAGTTCTATTGCAGATTTTTATTGTTTTCATGTAATTAATCATTGCTAGGGTTTTAATTTGTTCCATGTTTAAATGCATACTATTTATGGAAAATCTTGGTCAATTATTGCATGTTAAATTCCTCTAATCCATAAGGGACCTCCTAGAGATCTCCCCCTATTTAATTTCTCCCCTCACAAAAAGATAGCTAGGGTTTGTGCAAGTGAAAACAAGAGGTTTTCACCCTTACTCCAAACATCTATCCATTATCTCTGAAATTAGCCCTAAGGACTCCATCACACAAGTAGGAATAAGCACTAGCATCCTTGGTGTTGGTTAAAAATCTTGAAAACATAAATATTTTCTCTTTCTTTTATTTTCTAAGCCTTTCAAGAAAAGCCACTCCAGCAAATTTATAAGGCTGAATTCAATTAGGGCTATCTGTAGATGAAGATTGGAGCAAATAAAACTTGAGTTTAGCCTTGGTGATCCATTCATCTCAAAATCTAGCCTTTTGCACGGTTAAGAGCTTAAGTCTACCCTAGAAGCACTGACATCATCATTTTCTAAGTAATTTGTGCCACAAAAAATCCTAAACATAGTTAGGGCCTCAACGTAGGGCTTAATTTGAGGGTTTACCTTTCTCCTTTTTTGTTTACAACTTTTGTAAACCCTTTCTTTGATGCATGTATGCCTAGAAATGCCTTTGTTGCTATAAATCTTGAAACCCTTGGCCATATGTGTCATTTCTAGTCTTGGTGCATGATACACTACTCCTTTACAAGAAGAATTGTGCCTTGGTCCATCAAAGAGTATCTTCAACTAGCCTCTATCTACATCACCTTAAGCCATATAATCCAGAATAACCTTTAGGTGATCACAAGGAAGACTCCCTTATGGTGCAATTCAACTAAAGAGCAGGAGGAAGATTTCTCAGGTGACAATGGCAATCTCCCTCACTGTTGCAACAAGGTCTAGCCTTTACCTTATGAGGCTTCTCACAAGGCCTGCAAGATTTCGAGGCAACAATACGAAAGTGAGGGAAGATGTTATCACATCAAAGCATAAACTTGCACCCAAAAGCCAACTTCTACATTGATAAATGTTAAAGCTTTTAAGTGCATGTAATTTATGCTGATGTAAGATTATAACACTCGCATGCTTTGTTTTGATTTTTTACTTAACCTTTAACAATGACATGGTCATATTCATTTTTCAACCATGAAGTCCCCTAGAATGACCAATTTGGATAATAAACAACTATGATATGTAAGAAGTCAACCTTCCAACAAAAGTCTAAAGCTACTAAATTACAAAAAACAATGAGCAATGAAGGCACTTTTTCTAACAAAACCATCTCTTTACACCCGAAATCAAATGTAACATTAGGTAGTAAGCTTTGGCGGTTATATTTAAGGAAAAAGTTGGAATTTTCTTCTCAAAAGAAAGAAGTTGTAGGGGAAAAACACAACATGCAATTGCAGCAAGATGCAGGTGATATGATTGCAAGATTTTTTTATGCTAATGGCACTCCCTTCTATGTCTATTGATCTCTTTTATATAAGGAAATGCTCTGCAAACACTTAGTAATCCCCCAACTAAAAAACTGCAAGACAATTGTTGGGAAAACAAGTGTAATGAGCAAATGAGAATGACTTGGTAGAGGGCAGGGCACTCTGTTGTTATGGATGGGTGGAAAGATATTAGTTGGTGGCAACTCATCAACTTTATTTTTACCTTCTTGTATCATAAGCATAGAATAATTCTTAAGCTTTTAAATATCATATTTTGTGTGAAGGCCTTAAATTCCAATCTTTGTAAGTAGGCCACTCTAGCCATGTCGGCCTTAGTCTTTCCACATACACCATGTCGACCTTAGTTTAGCATGACACTCTTATCAAGCTATCAATATAGATATGGTCATTTTTCCTCTATCAAACACCATTTGTTTAATTATCTCTATGGTATTCATCATATTTCATGAAGAAGGCGTTCACCTTTCTATTTAGGTAAAACAGTGCCAAATTTCTCTATTTGGACAGCACAGCACCAACAAACATTTGGAAGCATCATACTTCTCTATTACTCTATAAAATATTTCGATATTTTTCGTGTAGTTCATATATTTCATTATTTTCTAATCATGATTTTGTAAATATTTTAAATTATAGTCCAGCGTACATTCTTGCTCCATTTAGAGCTCTAAAAGTGGCATCAGAAGTTTCACATTCCTAAACCAAAGCTCAAATATAGTACTTCACCTTTCTGGAGTTACGACTTTTGCTTTTTTACCAACCAAAAGTGGGTGACCCCATAGGAGAAATTTTCTCCCAACGTTTTTGGAGTTACGACTTTTGCTTTGTGACCAACTAAAAGTGGGTGACCCCATAGGAGAAATTTTCTCCCAACGTTTCCAAAGTTACAAATTTTTGCTTTGTGACCAACCAAAAGTGGGTGACCCCATAGGAGAAATTTTCTCCCATCACGTCTTCCAACCGGCTAGCCAGCAGTCCTTGAGAGCCACTAATAGCGAGTGACGATGTGCCATTCATGTCTCTGCCACCCGCATCAGTCATGTTTACTTGCCCTTTTGGTAAGAGCACACATTGGAAGGTGGGCTTCTCATCAAAAGGTACTTTATTCATTCTGCAATCGGGTGCTTATGCTTGTTTGTATCGTCATTTGACATGGATTATGGGATAACTTGGAAGAAAAAAGGATCTTAGTTGTGATCTTGTTCACTCACCTTAAATGGGTGGTTAATTTTCAATCCTAATCTAGTGGGACCTCCCCTAATGGCCCAACAGGCAAGGTTACTTGGGAACAGGAGCGAGAGCATGGAGTGGGAGCGGGGAGTGACATTTTCAAAAGCTCCTGGTTCGGGATCGAATTTTTATATAATATATAATTTATATATTTTGATGCATATATGTCAACAAAAGCATGTAGAATGATGAATTAGATATAAAAAGCATAAAAACATAGATTGAACCATATAACATCAATCATCTAAAAGTTATAATCTTCATCAACCACGTCCACAAGTTAGTAACAAACAACATATCAAGTCTCATGATTCATCAATCTTAAAGTTTCAAGCTTTCAAAATTCAATAAATAACATTTATCATCATTGATCACCAAAATTTTATAAAAAATCTAACATGAAATGAAATGAAACAACTTTCAACCTTCACAAAGCATCATATTCATAATTCATTACCAATGAGTTGTAACTGCCGACTTCAAACTTAAATTGTCATATATGGTTTACAAAAAATATCATAATAAATATGAAAGAGTCAACAGTTATAAAAACTACTAGAAACTAGAAAAGGCAAGTAAAACTATTATCTATTGCTAATGCTTGGGCCTCTTGCCGCCACAAAAAATGTCTACATTTTTAGTCGTGTTGGAAAATCAGGATCTTTGTTATTAATATCACCCTCTAAGCATTAATACACAAAGGTATCTTTGTCATTACCTTTGGATCTGTATAGGGATCTTTGTCATTAATATCAACCTCTAAGTATTAACATAAGTTAGAAAAAAAATAGCATGTCAAGTCAAGATTTTGTTTGAGTGATGGTTACATTTTTTAGTAGTGCCATGAAAGAGGAGTTTGACAACCAATGTCAGTGACATCAAGGTACATAGAGGGATTGGTACTCTTGATTAAATACAAGTTCTATACCCTAAAACATGACAAAATCCAATGGAAACATTGGAATCCCCCCAATCTTGAAATCATGAAAAATTGATAAGTCTACTTGATTTTGAATGAGATCTAAAATTCTACTTTCTTCGTATGAAATCCAATGAGGTTGGAACCACTCTCAAACATCCTAAGTCATTTCATGGTAATGTTAAAAATTTAAGTTAAAAGATGAAAATGAAGATTAAGGAGAATGTCACTTTTACATTATGAATTTAACATTACCATGAATTGCATATCAATACTAGGGCCATAGGCTTGATCATTAGGTTGCCCCACTCAAAAATTATCGTTTCTTAGAAAATAAATTGCATTTGGAATGTTGGAGCGAAAATTTCGTTCTCGGGGTTGCTCCCAAAATGATTTCGAGAGAGCGCTCCCAGGGTCGCTCTAGAAGGGAGCGCACTTCAAGAGCGGGTTCGAGGGGGGAGCCTCTCCCCACAACCCTACCAACAGGTATAGAAGGTGCACTACTTGGGAAGCCATGATTGAGATAGTGTACCCCATCTCTCCCTATTCCATACTTATCACTTTCCATCTTACATTACAAGCCCTTATTTCACCTCCATTCTTCAGGTTCAACTTGTTGAAGAATCTAGGGCAAATCAAGTTAACGAGATTCTTCTTGCCATGATAACTATTTGTGAGGTATTATTAACTCTTTCTTAATAACACAATATTCTCTTGATATTATTAGAGTGTGTCTTCTTAGTTCATCAAATAGTTACCAAAACAAAAGAGACAAGAACACAAGATGTTGGCTTTCTGCCAAGGCCAAAACCTCGAGAGGAAAAAACGCACAAAATTCTTCTTATACAGATTCCAATTGACGAATACCAAGAACATGACCATTGACCTATTAGGCCACTCCAAGACCAAGACACCAATCCTCTTCTTTGTCACTGCTGAGATCATCATCATCATTGTTGCTTCACCGAGGTCACCATTGTTGCACCTTCACTAAGATATTCATCATAACAACGAGATCATTACTACTGCACAATTGCCACATCTTCACTGAGATCTTCACCTTGTTACTATGTCTTCATCAGGATCATGATTGTATCTATACCCAAATCATAATTGAAACTATGTTGAGATCATGATAGCATCTAGAAGTATGTTGACACATAGTGTGTCACTATGAGATCTTCACATCACAAATATACCGAGACCATGACTGTGTTTTCTCCCTGCATTGATACCTTCGTCATCATAGATATGCTGAGACTGTCTACTATGTCGAGACAGAGTGTGTTCTCTCCCTGCACCGAGATCCTCGTCATTATAGTACCCATCCGAAGAACAAAGATCTTCTGAGATTGCAAGGTCTTTAGATTGTACTCACTATAATTACCCATGAGATTTCAAAGACATCCGAGTTTTTTTTTGCACTTTCTTTGGTGACTCTAGCCACATATATATAGTGGTCTGCCTCTACATTTGAGTCGACATGACATGCTAAACGGATGTGACTCTATAGGTGAGCCAACATGACTTCTTTAATTATTTTTGGAGGCCTGACTTCTTCAAGAGGATTGTGCTCGTCTTTAGAGGGTTGTTAGACATTTCTACAGACTTGTATACATTAATCATAGGCTCAAGAAGAGCTTCTTCATACATGACATTAACTCTTTGACTTATTAATAAATCTTAAGGCTCTCAATGGGAGTCACTAACAAATAAACCTCTTGCTCATGAAAGCCATGCAGCAAGGCATACAAAAATAATTGTATTTCTTTTATTTCATCATTTACAAAGATCATGTCATTATGAGGACCGAACCTAGTTACACTTTCTTCAACACTCCCTCTTAACTAGGGAGGTATTCATAATGGTACTTGGTCATTCTCAATCTGAAGAATTTTTCATAAGAAGAATCAGATTGGTAACTCATCTGTAAGCATCACAGTAACCAACATTGTTTCTAAAGCAAGGCCTTGACTGACAACTCTCTCTCATCAGATCAAAGCACAATGTTGGCGAGACCAATGACTATAGACACCTTCATCATTGTCTCTCAAGGTACATACCCAACCAGGTGTTCACTAAGTATGACCTTCTAGGACTATTCTTATCTTGGGTTCCCAACCCTCAAAGAATATCAATCTTCTTGCCAACTATTATCTTAGATGCCCTATACATCCTCAAAGAGCATCGGATGCCAGATGATTACCCAATCCTTCCATTCTTTCTTCCCATGTGAAGACAAGAATGTTGTGTCTATCTCTCTCTTTTAACTAGGGAAGATATGCCCATTCCTGTAAAGGAATGTACCTAAGTTCCCTCTGACCAAGAACTTGCCCAAGCTTCCTCTCAATTAGGGACTTGTCAGAGCTCCCTCTTAACTAGGGACTCTCCTTTTCATCAACAGCTTCTTCTTCGTGGGTCCTTCAGCTGCTTGATCAATTTCTTTCCTTGATGTCATGAAATTCAACCGAGAATCTTCCTTGTAGGGCATTAGCCATCCATCACTTTCCTTCTTGGATCGCCATGGCATTCCTTTCTTCATGGAAAGTGGCCTTCTTGATACATATCTGGAACCTTCATCATATGGCTACTTCTTCCTCATCATGTTTCTTTCAAGAATTTCCATCCACCACATATATGAATGTTAGTTGTACTTGTACTTACAACTCTTATTCCAGTAACCCTGCATGAACTCATCCAAATATTATTCAAGAAATCAAAACATCACATTAAATCAAATAGTACCTTATGAGAGGGCTCTTCATCATGACATTTTCCTGTAGATATCGGCATCATGCATACATGTTGACACATCTCCCAAAGATATCCATTGTCAAGGGTCTCCATCTTTTCAGACTTATATCATAGTATTCATATCTTTCCGGGAGACTTCCTAGTCAAGTCTTCTTGGTCTTTTGGATGTCGATTACCTTCTTCAAGGTTGCATATCTCACAATCTCTTCCTTCCTCACACATTCCATTCCCAAGAGCTTTCAATCAGAGTTTTTTAATTGTAGTCAACCACCCAATACTTCATATGAGGACATATTATGTTGATTTCATTAGTGTGATTTATGCCTTCCTGCATCCTTCCAGAGGAGGAGATCCATTTCCCTTAATCATGCTTCCCAAGATAGAAGTAATGATCCATGTTACCTGCAACCATACAACATGACTTTATAATATTAAATACAAGCATACATACCTCATTTTACCTTAAGGTCATCTAGGCTTCTTTCAGCAACTTCCTTGATTGAAGTGTCTTCAACCCCTAGATCTCCTTCTTCTCTTATGTCACCATAACATCATCCATGAATTCCACAAGTTAGAGTTTTTGATGAAAGACGTGCTTCCTTTCTAGATTAGTGAACCCTCTGATGAGGATTCCATCCAAGAATCTTGAGGATCTTGGATATCCCCATCTAGCAGATGTTTCTTTTTTGACTTGATGTATGATGAGCCTTGTCCTGAATGACTTCATCCTTTCCTTCAATGTCCAATGAGGTTCCCAAGAGTTATATTTGATCCAGGTGGTTATTGGTGGCCACCCACCTATTCCACCTAGACGCCCCAGTCAGTTTCCTATGTTTCCTTGTCCACTTCAGCATTTACTATTTTTAGCAATTTTTTGGGTCCTGAACTTCTGGAGCAGTTTTGATACCCTAAACAACGTTTTTTTTGGGGTCTGCAGCAGGCCCATAGTTATAGGCAGGGGCCTGCAGCGAAACCTATAGTACTCGGCAAGACCTTTCCAACAAGGTATCATACGCACCAAACAGAGATAATATGACCAACGGGGCCCACAAACTCTTGGTGTTAAATCTCATGGGGTTAGGGTTTTGGTTGTTTAGCGTTTTATCATGTTTTCTAATAATAAATAGGCCCTTGAGCCTCATTGTAACATAGTTCAGAGGCATGTAGTCGCCACATCTCTTCTCAGAGATAAGCTAAAGCTACCATTGCCCGAGCTATCTTATTTCCATTATGTTCGTAAGGATAGTTCAGTATTTTTCTAATAATGAAATGAAGTGTTTTTCTGTTGCATCTCTGTGTTTATGATTATATTTGTAAGTTGTTGTGTTCCTCTTTAAGTTCAGATCAGTGGTATCAAAGCGGTCTGCTCTTTCTCTGTTTTTCCTTGCATGTCCCCAATGAGGCCAGGGTATAAGGAATTAGGGCTTGATCTGGTTGAACCATTGCAAGATCAGCCTCGCAAAACCCGACGACCTCCCATGGCAGAAGAAAAGAAAGACGAGGGGGCAAAAGATCCTTTCAAAATGTTGCTTAAGGAAGCCCTCGAGCGACAGAGGGACGCGATGATGGATAACTTTGCCCAGATCCTTCAACGGCTACCCACAGGCGATGCATCTTCATCCAGCAGCCACTCTGGAGGCGCCACTCCTTTTAAGGTACAAGTTAACTTCGATATTCCCATATTCGAAGCTTGATAGATGCAGACGCCGTAGATAAATGGTTAAATTTGTTGGAAGGATATTTTTTAGTTCATGACTTTTCCAATCGGGAAAATATTACTTTTTCACTTCTCGAAGCCACCCCACATGTCAAGGACTAGTGGGAACGCTACTGTGAACAAAAGGACGAGAGTGATCCTCACTGTTTTCAATCGCACCCACTTGGAATTATTTCTGAGACACCATCAAGAAACAATATTACCCTGTTGGGAGCTATGAAGACAAATACATAAAGTGGACCATGCTACGACAGGGAAGGGACCAAGATGTGCCAAAGTTCACAAATAGTTTCCATACCCTTTGCATGAAGCTCGGTATCAAGGATACTGAGCGACATTTGGGCTCAAGTACCGCAATTGTCTACACAAGTACATCTAGGACGAGATGGAGTTCCTGGACATTACCTCGCTCGGCATAGCGTATCGGGACACTATCAAGATTGAGCAGAATTTTAAACAAAAGAAGCGAGACTTTGGATCTGCGAATCCAAAGCAAGGAAAAGGCGCCCCCAAACCACAGAACAAAGAACTAAGCCAAGGTGGGGCTACCCAGGACCACCCGCCGAAGCCGCAAGCAAAGAACAACACCATGTAGACGAAGAAGGACACGGGAAAATGGTGTGAGTTCCATAAAAGCTCCACTCACAATACAAGTGAGTGTCGGGCCGTCATTGGTGGCTGAGCTGAAAGCTTCTGAATCAGACTCAGGGTCCAACTCTAAATCAAAACCTAATAAGAGAACTGACAAAGGGAAGCAGATCATTGATGCGGAGCCCAATGCCACCATGGCCAACACCAAGATCCAGAAGATTGAGCCTGAAGATCCAAAGGAGGGGGAACATCTTTTCCACTCACAGATGTGGGTGAAGGGTTCTCCGCTACAGTTCATTCTCAACGACAGGAGCCAAAAGAACCTCATTTCAGCAGAGGTTGTGAAGTAGTTGGGCCTAAAGACTATAACACATCCACAGTTGTACACCATCGGGTGGTTTCACCAAGGACGAGATCTTCGCGTCAGCCAGCAGTGACAGCCTTCCCTACAGCATCAAACCCTTCACGGATGAGGTACTGTGTGATGTTGCTCCTCTTGAAGTTTGTGATGTATTGTTAGGACAACCATACTTGTGGAAGCGACATGACGTAGATGAGTCTAGACCTCGCTCTGTGATTATTACTTCGGCTAATAAGTTGTACAAGATACCGGAGGTAGACCTGCCTACTGCCATCTCTTTGATCACAGCAAAGCAATGCAGTAAGATCATTTCCCAGACCAGGAAATTTGTTTTTGTTATGATTCGCCCCCAGGGCAAGAAGAAGGTTATGGCCACGGCTTCCAGGCAAGGCTCCTCTGCACAGCAACAGCAGATCAACAATGTCATGGAGGAGTACAGGGATGTTTTCGCCTCACCCACAGGGATACCGCTGCACTATCAGGTCAAGCACTCCATCGATCTAATCCCGAGCATGTCTTTGCCCAATGGACCGAGCTATCGATGCACTGTTTTGGAGAACGATGAGATCAAGATGCAAATTCAAGAACTATTGCAGAAAAGGCACATCAAACCAAGCTCATCAGCTTGTGGGATCCTGATTGTATTGGTACAGAAGAAGGATGGAACCTAGAAGCTCTGTATTGACTATCGGGCGCTCAACAAGATCACTCTCTGGAATAGGTACCGAATCCCGCAGATTGATAACCTTTTGGACTAGCTCAAGGGGGCCAAATATTTCAGCAAGATTGACTTGAAGTCAGGTTAGCACCAGGTGCCTATCGAACCCTCCAATGTGTGAAAGATTGCCTTCAAATCCAAGGAGGGCCTTTTCGAATGGTTGGTCATGCCGTTCGGATTGACAAATGCCCCTGCAACCTTCATGAGACTGATGGACGACATCTTGCGACCCTTCACCAATGCATTCGTGGTGGTGTATTTAGATGACATCATGATCTTCAGCGAGAGTTGGGAAGAGCACCTCCACCATATTCGATATGTCCTTCAAACCCTGCGACAACAGAAGTTGTGTGCTAACTTGGAGAAATGCACCTTTGGCTTGACCCAGTTTCAATACTTGGGATACATCATTAATGAGCAGGGTCTACATGTGGACCCATAAAGATACAAGTCATTCGGGATTGGCCAGCCCCAACCACTCTAATAGAGCTCCGCAACTTTTTGGGTCTAGCGAATTTCTACCGTAGGTTCGTGTTGGGGTTCTCTCATATCACTTGGCCTTTAAGTCAAGTCACCAAGAGCGAAGCGAAAGCAAAGTTTTTTTGGTCAAAAACCCAACAAAAATCGTTCTCCGAGTTGAAGAATCGCCTTTGTTCTGCACCAGTGCTCACATTACCAGACCTGCAACAACCATTTGAGATTGAGACAAATGCCTACGACTATGCTATTGGTGTGGTTCTTACTCAGCATGGGCATACAGTGGCTTACCACAATGATACACTTTCAGACACAATCTGAAAGTACCCCACTTACGACAAAGAAATGTATTCCATTGTGCAGGCCTATCGTCAATGGAAGCATTACATTCTGGGGAAGGAAATGGTCATCTACACAGACCACCGACCTCTACAATTCATACAGACACAAGGGAAGTGGCAGAACAATCGCCATCAGAAATGGTCCACCTATTTGCAACAATTCCATTTGAACATTAAGTATAAGAAGCGCAGCAACAATAACGTCGATGATTGCTCAGTCGACCACCATCATGGCGTTGATCACTGTGCTTGACTCCTGTGAGCACGAGACATTGAGGTGGCTGCATCTTTACAAGCGCAATCTAGAATTCAATAGCATATACCAAACACTCCTTGAAGGGAAGCAAGTTCCAAATTTTCACCCTCAAGATGCATTGTTATGCCACCTGGGACACATTTGTGTTCCTTCAAGTGAGTGTGCCAAGATGATTTGGGAGGCACACTACAATCGAGTCGTTGGACAATTCGGAGTAGAAAAAACAATGGCGGTATTGCAGAAGTATTTTTTTTTGGCTGAAACTTCGTCAGGATGTTGGGAAGTACATTAGATCTTGCATCGTCGGTGCCATTGCCAAACCAACCATCAAGAAGCAAGGCTTGTATACTCCTCTACCTACTCCTAACCGGCCTTGGAAATCTTTTTCCATGGATTACATGTTGGGCCTTCCTTCTACTAAGCACGGCAACAATTGCGTTTTCTTGGTTGTCGACAGATTCTCTAAGATGGCCATCATGGCGGCCTGCAAGAAGAGTATCACAACAGAGGCCATTACTAAGCTCCTCTTTGAGTGAGTGTGGGTACACTTTGGGATCCCATAGTCCATTGTCTCAGATAGGGACAACAGATTCCTAAGTGCATTTTGGTCAAGTCTCTAGTCGATGTTGGATACAAAACTTATTAAGTCCGCGGCTTTCCATCCCCAAACTGATGGCCAAACAAAGGTTGTCAACAAGATGATCGTACACATTCTACGCATGTACAACTCGAAGCATCCATGCACGTGGGATGAAAGTCTCCCCCACATCCAACATAGATACAACAGAGCTCTCCACAGCTCAACAGGCCACAGCCCCTTTCAGGTAGGGCTGGGATTTCGGCCATTATGCCCCATTCATGTGGCCATACCATTTGCAGCCACTCAGGTAGACTCAGCGCACATTCAGTCCAAAGCTGAAAGGTCTAATAGCTTCATTGAGCGCATTCAACACATCCACCAACAGGTCCATGATATATTGGACAGAGCCAATGCTAAGTACAAGCAACGCCATGATTAGCATCAAGTGTCGCACAAGTTCCAAGTGGGCGACAAAGTTTGGCTACATTTGCAGGAAGAGCGCCTTGTTGGAACCCGCCGCAAGTTTCGCCCGCTCCGATATGGGCCATACACCATCACCAAGGACACCGGTGACAATGCCTTCGAGCTCAGCATCCCACTGTTCCTTGGTCTGCACCCAGTGTTCAATGTAGATCGCCTTTGACCACACTTTCCACCATTGTTGGACACATCTGACATTGCAGAACAATTCACACCAATAGAGCTCAACCCGTACTGCATGGAACAGGCCACAACTGATCAGATCATGGACACACTAATCAAGAACACTCGCCAACAGAGGATACAGTTATATCGAATTGTCAAAGCGGGCCAACTCCTTCACCAAGGCAAGTGGTTCACTAGGGACCAAATTCAACAGAAATTTCCTCATCTCATGGAGGCTTACCACGCAATGTGGACCATTGCTTCCTAAGGGGGGAGGAATGATCCAGGTGGATATTGGTGGCCACCCACATATTCCACCTAGACCCCCCAGTCAGTTTCATCTGTTTCCTTGTTCATTTCAGCATTTACTATTTTTAGCAGTTTTTCGGGTCCTAAACTTCGGAAGCAGTTTTTACCCCTAAACTGCATTTTTTTGGGGTCCACAACAGCCTCGTTGCCGTAGGCAGGGGCCTGTGACAAAACCTATAGTAATCGGCGAGACCTTTCCAACAAGGTATCGTACGTGCCAAACAGAGATAATATGACCAAGTTACGACCCCAGGAAGTTGGATGCCCAACTAGCCCCAATGGGGCCCACAAACTCTTGGTGTTACATCTCCTAGGGTTAGGGTTTTGGTTGTTTAGGGTTTTCTCATGTTTTTCGATAATAAATAGGCCCTTGAGCCTCGTTGTAGCTGCCACATCTCTTCTCAAAGATAACCTACCATCGCCGGAGCTATCCTATTTCCATTTTGTTTGTAAGCATAGTTCAGTATTTTTCTAGTAATGAAATTAAGTGTTTTTTTGTTGCATCTCTTTGTTTATGATTATATCTATAAGTTGTTGTGTTCCTGTTTAAGTTCAGATCAATATCCTTCATGTTTAATTGCATTGGATTTTTTCCTTCATGATTCCCATCATGATGTCACAAGCTCTTGTTTCTAATGCTTTCATGATGCCACGAAGCATGTTATTATCATGGTCATATCAAAAGATTGAGGAGCTTATGATAAGGCCCATTTGTGAGGGATACCATCTCAATCATAGTGGAGATTTGTTATTCCCTTTTTCCTTGGCCCTTTTTCTTCAACTTCCTCCATTTTCCGGCGATATGACCTTTCTTTTCATAATCTTTCCATAGCACTATTTTCTCTTGTTTGAGGAATAAACTTCCCTTTCCTAAAATGTTTGAGTCCTTTAACCTTCAACACTTTTGCCTTCAACTTGTCTTTTTCTATCTAGCATAGAGACCACAAGTTGTTGAATGAGGCAACTTTCTTGTCATTTGTTACCTTGCTTATCAGTTAATGCATTTCAAAGCAATGATGATTATCTTCTTATCATCTCTCCCAGATTTCCCAAATGAGATCTTATGAAGATATTCCTTCATTCTTTGATTCCTTCAATCAGGTCTAAGTGATATGACCTTCTTCACTGCATTTCAGAGAGTATATCTTCTATCATTTCATATCTCTCTTTTATGTCTCATTTCCTACTACATAGGGATGAGAGGACCTTAAGAGTTCCCTCCTGTGAATTCAAAGGAGACCTTTTTCCTTGATATGTTCACTAACTTCTCTTATCTATGAGGATTATTCCATATTCCATATTCCATATGCAAGGACCTTTGATGACCCATCCAACCTACAAATCTACTTGCAATCATGAAG
The DNA here is from genome assembly GCA_000404065.3 of Pinus taeda. Classification (NCBI taxonomy): domain Eukaryota; kingdom Viridiplantae; phylum Streptophyta; class Pinopsida; order Pinales; family Pinaceae; genus Pinus; species Pinus taeda. The sequence continues at coordinate 153,602 of APFE031248421.1, forward strand.
TCATTTTTACCAAATTAATTAATGAAAATACTTACTTGACATGTGAAGATAAAATCTTCACCTTCATCATGATGAAAGTGGTTGAAGCAGATGCATTGATGCTTCCTCCGGATGAGATCCTTGTTATAACGATAGGAAGCTTGCCTTCAAATTACTACGACTTATACATCTAATCCTTATGATTTGAGATGGCATTGTATTTTTGTCACACAAGTGAACCTTGTAGTATGCAACATCGAGTAGAATGATAGAACATCAAGGTTACTTGCTACGATCACCTTATAGTACTTGGACCTATTTGTAAGTGCTATGTTGTAGATGATCCACTTCAATATGCCATCGAGTATCATGAATCTGCGTTGTCAAGACTATACTCTTTGTAGAAAAGGATTCAATCTGAGCCTGACATAGTGACTATCACTAGTATGATGAGATCATGTTATTATTGAGATCACTGTATGACAGACCGAAACTGTGGGAGACACCAAAATTGTTGCCATGTACCCGAATTCTGCTTCATCTTTACACTGGGATTACTTGATCCTAGAACTTCAAATAAGGATCCAAATCAGTCTTGTTGTAGGACTAAATTGTCTTGTTGTTGAACACTGTCTCCTCGATTATATAGACAAAATCCTTTGCCATTGTATAATATTGTTGTAGATTGATCCTTCAATCCTTGATGTAGGTTTTGAAACACAAAACCCTTCAACTTGCTTTGATGTCCTTCTTGAAAACTTATCCTTGAATGTCTCTTTTTGTTGCCCTTCCTTTGACTTTAGCACCTTAGCTCTAAAACCATGTTGAAGAATCTAGGGCAAATTAAGTTAATGAGATTCTTCTTGCCATGATAGCTATTTGTGAGGTGTTTTTAACTTTTTCTTAAGAGTGCAATCTTCTCTTGATATTATGAGAGTGTCTTCTTAGTTCATCAAATAGTTACCAAAACAAAAGAGACAAGAACACAAGATGTTGGCTTTCTGCTAGGGCCAAAACCTCTCACTCTTTGAGAGGAAAACGTGCACAAAATTCTTCTTATAGAGATTCCAATTGACGAATACCAAGACCATGACCCTTGACCCATTAGGCCACTCCAAGACCAAGACATCAATCCTCTTCTTTGTCATTGCTGAGATCATCATCAATATTGTTGCTTCACCGAGGTAATCATTACTGCACCTTCACTGAGATATTCATCATAACAACAAGATCATTACTACTGCACCATTGCCACATCTTCACTGAGATCTTCACCTTGTAACTATGTCTTCATCAGGATCCTGACTATATCTATACCCAGATCATAATTGAAACTATGTTGAGATCGTGGCTGCATCTAGAAGTATGCCGAGACAGTGTGTCACTATGAGATCTTCTCATCACAAATATACCAAGACCATGACTGTGTTTTCTCCCTGCATTGAGATCTTCGTCATCGTAGATATGTCGACACTGTCTAGTATCCCAAGACAAAGTGTGTTCTCTCCCTGCACCGAGATCCTCATCATTATAGTACCCATCTGAAGAACAGAGATCTCTTGAGATTGCAAGGTCTTTAAACTGTACTCATTGTAATTACCCACGAGATTTCAAAGGCATCTGAGTTTTTTTTTTTGCACTTTCTGTGGTGACCCTAGCCGCATATATATAGTGGTTTGCCTCTACATTTGAGCCGACATGACATGTTAAACGAATCTAACTCTATAGGTGAGCCGACATGACTTAGCTAATTTTGGAGGCCTAACTTCTTCAAGAGGATTGTGCTTGTCTTGGAGGGTTGTTAGACATTTCTATAGACTTGTATACATTGAACATAGGCTCAAGAAGAGCTTCTTCATACGTGACATTGGCTCTTTGACTTATTAATAAATCCCAAGGCTCTCAATGGGAGCCACTAACAAATAAACCTCTTGCTCATGAAACACATGCAGCAAGGCATACAAAAATAATTTTATTTCTTTTATTTCATCATTTACAAATATCATGTCATTATCAAAATTGAACCTAGTTACACTTTCTTCAACACAACTGACCAGTGGTTCAATGGGATTTGGCACCCACACATCCTCATGCTTGGGATAGGCCCAAAACTTTACCTTGGGAGGTTGGCGTAGCTAAAAGAAACAAAAAGAGCATATGATGACCACAAGCAAAACAAAAGAAAAATCAAAATGCAAAAGACTACCAGGGCATTCAAATTAACACATGGTCAAAAGCCAAGCATGAGCTCTAACTCACTCATTATGGTCATCACCCGGTTCTTGGGCCAATGTTGCCCTATCATAATAAGAAAAGGAACCCTTGCATGTCCCAACCCCCGATGCAGCTAAAAGAAACAAAAAGAGCATATGATGGCCACAAGCAAAACAAAAGAAAAATCAAAATGCAAAAGATGTCCATGACATTCAAGTTAACATGTGGGCAAAAGCCAAGCATGAGCTCTACCTCACTCGTGATGGCCATCACTCGATTCATGGGTCAATGTTGCCTTATCATAATAAGAAAAGGAACCCTTGCATGTCCCAACCCCTGATGCAGGTAAAATAAACAAAAAGAGTATATGATGGCCACAAGCAAAACAAAAGAAAAACAAAAATGCAAAAGATGGCTAGGACATTCAAATTAACACGTGGGCAAACGCCAAGCATGAGCTCTATCTCACTCATTATGGCCATCACCCGGTTCCTGGGCCAATGTTGCCCTATCATCATAAGAAAAAGAACCCTTGCATGTCCCAACCCCTGATGGGTGATGAACAACCCCATCATCAAGGGGGTAAATAATTGTTAATAGTTATGCATCATACAAAGCAAGCTCTCATGCCTTGAGCTATAAGCAATAATACAAAGAAGAATTAAGAAAAAGTAAAAGGCATAAGATGGGTGAAAAACGAAGGTCGAGTTTGTAACTCATGCATCCATGGTTGCACCCTCCCCACATCTATACACCCAGGATGAGAATCCCAATGGGTTCGTCCCTTTACCATGGCAGTTGGCCATGAAGTCTTCTCCCCTTTGTTCACCTATTAATTGAAGGGTGGACCAAGGACATGTCACTTCCCCTTGGAGGTTGAGAACACCTAATAGGGTCATTTGTTAACCACTCCTACCTAGGGAGGTAACACCATTACATGACCAAAGCCACAATTTTGAAAGGGAACCTTGTATGAAGTGTTAATCTAAGGGAACCTTGGTTCACTTAGATGCAATAATGATTAAATGTACCTAATGGTGAAAGTTGCAGCACTGGATATTGTGTGTAATTGGCAGGTGTCAGGTGGTTCCATCTATAGGTCTAGGAAATTTAACTGGGGTCCAAGTCCTCCAAAGGGGCATATTGACACCCACAGATGAGGCATTGAGAGCCATGGGACTCCAAACAATTGTAGAGCATCACTTGCATCCTTGGGCACCTATAGCATTCCAACACTTTGCCCCACATTGTTGATTTTTATGTGATTATGCACCTAGACCAACATGTCCCCATTCTGCTTAACACTGATTAGTTGGGATGGCAGCGAATCCAAGTCCCAAATGAGGATGGTCTCACACATTAAGACATGGGAGGGTTTGCAGCACCTTGATAGCCCTCAATGTTGGAGCAGAGACAGGCATTTTAGCAACTTGCAGACCCATGAGATCACTTTTGTACCCCAATGTCAAAAGTGGGGTCCACAGAGGGGGATTGAGAGATATCGAGGGGCCAACCCCTAGAAGACCATTTTAGAGGGATTCAACACACTCCATGGCACCCTTGACCCTCAATGCTTGCCTAGAAGAGGCTTACACTAGCATGACCTCAGCATTATCATCATTTCGACTCACACGTGTGGGTTGTGTTGAGTTTATTACATGAGCTACTAGGTCAGCGTGTGACCTAACTTGCATTAACACATTATTTTATGATTTTTAGGTGGGCTATTAGGCTAAAATAGAATTCAGTCTCCTCATATAAATAGAGGAGGGATACTTCTTGTCATTCATCATCACACTTGGAGATTTTGACCTCTCTCTCTCTCCCTCTCTCTCTAAAGAAATTTCGGCCCTCTTTTCTTGTGGTAGAGGTTGGATCTATAAATGAACTTTGATATTTGGAGTTGATTTCGGTTATCTTTGGAGCTATTATATGGACAAGTGGATGGAATCTTTGCATGTATCTTGTAAGTGCACCTAATTGTTGAATATCTATTTTGTTCATGTCTAATGAATGGAATAATGTTGATTCTAGGTTATGTTAATTGTGCCCTAATTTGTTGAAGATATACTTAATGCTATATAAATGATCTATTGCACGGATTACTCATATAACATGTGAATAAATTGTCCTATTGGTAAACTCTTGGTCGCTCTCCCATGAAAAATCCATTATCCATTGCAAAGGTAATTGCTAAGATTTTGGTTGTTAGGGCATCAAAATACCAGCCTCCTTGGAAACTTATTAGCTAACCTATCACATTATAGACTCCACTCACCCAAGAATAAGGCGTTGGCCCTCCTTTGTTGGTGATCACTTTAACTTTTATCCATAATTTTTCTCTTTTCTCTTTTGCCCTAATTCAACCCCTTTAAGGCCAAGCAACCAAGCTAGGGTTTGGTGCAAATTCCTAAGAAAGAGGAATTTTCGAAGTTGGAGAGCCTAAATGCCAAGAGGACAATGATTGCCACAAAATCCCTCCTTATGATAGGGATTCAATTCAATTTCATCCATAAATTTATTTTCCCTAGTTACTAGCCCTAAGCTAACCCTAGCTTTGGACTTAGCTTCAACTTGGGGGCTTCTTGAGAGTTTAATGTGCCTTGTTCTCGTTGAAAAATATTGTTTGAAATCCATTCTCCTCACCTAGACCTTTGGCCACCCAAACTATCAATTCATTGATCAAGCCCTAGGTCATGGTTTGCTTATATTTGGTCTCTCTAAGGAAAGAGTATCGCCTCTTCTTGGAGCCTTGAACCTAAAATTGTGTCACCTCACACCTCAAACCTAGAATACCTATTAAGAGACCTTACACATACCGAGACTCCTCCCATCGATGAAAATCCATAAAGAGCAGGGGGGTTTTGGCTATGGTGACAGTGGGCCATTACCCCATTGTTGTCTCTTGATCTAGTGCCATTACCCCATTGTTGTCTCTTGATCTAGTTTAAGCCTAATAGGGCATCCCTCTCGTAAGCATGCTAATTTTGCAACAACACACTACATACTTCACATTTGAGCAAGACTTTATGGATTGGAAAGTTGACTCATATCACTTCCTTACCAATGATAATGTTCTATGTCTTGGAGTTAAAACCAAAAAGTTGCAATCTATCAAATTTTGGATTCTAAATTAGTCCTAAATCAAATTCAAAACTATAAGCTTATCCTCTCAAGTTGCAACTTTTTACAAGGGCCTGTAATCTGAGTGCGACCTATTCCTCTGGAAAGTAGACTTCAAGAATTATCCAATAATTTGGCATGCCATACCTCTACCTGAAATTAAAAATGCACCTATTTCCACAAGCTCAACTTCAAAACCATCATTTAAAGCAACATGCCACAATGAGCTTAATTAAGGAGGAATAGTAAATATTAAAATTCAATCTAGAGGCAATTAAAGGCTTGTACAAGCCATTGTTAGTTGTCAAATCAAAACCAATCACATAACACACAAAAAAATATGCTCAGCAAATTTTCCTTCACTTTCTACTACTCTAGAAAATTAGGGCCTTTGTTAACAAGGAATTTGACACACAAAAATTACAGCGATGGAACTTGGCAACTCAGCCCCCAAAAATTCAATCTTCAATTATGTTCGTTGTCTCCACGAGCTTGGCACACCTAAAGTTGTTTGGCTCCTCCACAAATGCAACCTCAACCTTCTCAGCCTCCCCACATTCATTGTTTCTCTATTGTAATTCGACTTCAACACTCTCAACCTCCTCTTGTGCAAAATGAACTCTCAGCCTTGACTCCAAACAAAATCAGCTCCTTCTCCTATGCACACAACCTACAAAACTCTTGCTTACTCAAACCTCTAGTTGCATGCCTTTCCCTCCTCTTCAATCTTAAGTCTCTCTCTCTTGAAAAAATCACTCTCTCAATCACACTGTATCTTTCACCTCTCCCTTAGGCTTATTTTATAATTTCGTTAAGCCAAATCCTAACATTAATCTCCTAAGTGATGAATGGCTAAGATTAGATGTTAGGCCTCACATGACATCAACGGTAGAGATTAGATCTAATTCACTTAAACCTTAAAAACTTGGCTCAATAGTCAAAATTAATTAATGTACTTTTCCTAAGTTAATCTTAGAAAAGAAATCATAATAATCACTAACTCCTCATGAGCAAGCACCTAAAGAGGCCATTTGACATCTTCTACATGCTTGACACTAAGAGTATGCAGAGGCACTTGTCCTAGCTAATAACACCAACAATCCCTCCTAGTGAGGAAGGTGTTTTGCACCACCCCGAGCTTATCTCTATAAAACACAAACTTGCGCTTCACCACACACTTGGAAATAATGTTTGAGACCTACTCATTTGTGGAGATATTCTCTTGAGCTTCACAGCTCCCCATTTGTGGAGATATTCTTGAGCTTCACAACGCCCCTTTCGACTATGTCCCAAATGAAATGATAATTGATCTCTCTATGCAGATCCAACTAGAGAACAAATAACCATGCAAGCATCTTGTGAAGCCAAATGACCTCACAACTCACCAAGCTAGCTTCCATACACTCTACCTCTACTAAACTAAGTGCCACAATAGACTACTTCCTATTGAACCATGAGATCACTATTGACCCCAAAATAAAACAACACCTCCCAAAGGTTATCTTCCTATCCACTACACTCCCAACCCAATCTGAATTTCTATAGCCTACTAACTACACTCCACCACTCCTAACATATCTGAGTCCATACTCCATTGTACCTCGAAGATGCCTAAGCACATGCTTCACTAGCACCAAATGAACCCTCCTCGACTCCACCATAATCTAGCTTAGTGTGTTAACATCAAAGCATATATCTAGTCTAGTGTTAACCAAATATATCAAAGAACCTATCATTTGCCTATACAATCACAATGTGGGATACCAGCTTTGACTCAAAAGCATTCAACTTCCTCAAGTTGGTAACCATGGGTGCCAACATATGTTTGCAATCCACCATCTTGAATCTCTTCAGAATTTCAATTGCATATTTCCCATGTCCAAGATAGATTTCACTTCTCTGTTGCCACCTCTCCAACTCCAAAAAGTAATGCATCATGTTGATGTGCTTCATCTCAAATTTTGCAGCTATGTCTCTCTTGCACATCTCTATGAGTTTCTCTAACCCTGTGAGAAAGAACTCATCCACGTAAAGTACCAAAATGAGTGGATCGTCACCAACTAGTGTATAATACATGTTGGGATCTGCGTCACTCTAATGAAGCCCATGCCTAGCAAATACCCATCAATCCTCAAGTAACAGCCTGTGACTACTTGAGACCATACACGGCCTTCTTTGACCTACACAAATGAGAATCTCTCCCATGCACCTCAAAACCCCGTGACTACTCAATATACACCTCCTCAATCACTTCGTTAAGGAATGTTGTATTCATATCCATCTGATGTGTCCTCCACCCCATCTCTAAAGCAATAGACATAACAGCCCTAATAGAAGCGTATCTAGCAATTAGAGTGAATGTCTCCTCATAATCCACTCCCTCCTCTGAAAACCCTCTCACCACAAACCTAACTTTCTACTTCTCAATGTTGCCATTTGCAACATATTTGATCTTCGAGACCCATCTCAAAGTGACCATTGAATTTCCTATTGACCTACTCATAATATCCAATGGAATAATACTCTTCCATCGTAATATCCAATGGAATAATACTCTTCCATCGTAATATCCAATGGAATAATACTCTTCCATTGTGGCATCTCTCCAAACCTGTTGATCTACTGCCTCCTCAAAGCTAGAAGGCATCACTATTATCACTCATTAGTCATGTAGTTAGAAAATTTCTACTATGGTCTCCTCTCTCCAAATATTCTCCAAGGAGCCACCACATGCTCCTCAACATCCCTAAGAGTTTGCTCCAGCCATCTCAACCTCCTCCTAATAGAACTAGAAGACGCCTCATAATCCTCCTCCTGATCTGAAGACTAAGTACCTGTTGTTAGTGTTGTTGGCTTCTCCTCAACCTTCAAGGCCTCTCTCTCTTAATCATCTACCAGTAGTATGGTATCATGTGACTTCCTCATAGTATGGTTAAACTTAGGAAAGACGTCATAATAATCACTTATTCCTCGTGAGAAAGCACCTACAGAGGCAATCTAACCTCTTCTACATGCTTGACACCTAGCAAGCTAATAACATCAACACCCAAGATTTTATGACGAAGGTAAAACCATTGGTGAGAAACAATTTATTCAAGTGGTATGTTCTACAAGTCAAAGAAAGTCAAATAGGTTTCTTATAACCAATCTAGTTGGAATCTAGACGCTCACCCTCCTCAATGCCTAACAGCAAAGCAAATTAATCAAGTTATGTAATTAGCCTTGTAGACCTATTTTTATCATCTGATTCAAAGGAATTCCATACAAGATAAGCCAAACCCAATTTTGTAAAAAAAAAAGTATTTAGACAGTTAGTTGTTATTCATAATCATATTACAGAATAAACCTTAGAATTTTCAAAACCACATGCATTCTCTCAAAAATCCCCTCCCACTAAAGCTTAATGTAATTTGAGGGCATCACTCAGTCTCTAATAAAGTGCAAGGTAAGAAGTCTTAATTTCAATCGACTTGCAAACTGAAATAATATGTGCTTCAAGCAAAGGCCGTTAATTTACCTATCAAAAAATGATTTTTCCCATATTCTATCATCCTCTGTGGTGTGCATGTTTGCAGCATATTTAAAGAAAAAAACACTTGAAAGACAACTAACTTTGTTCACACCTTATGCAGCTCAAATGAAGCTTATTAACCCTTGTGACCTCTGAGCAAGCACTGTGTGACTGTGCAGCAACCTACATTAATAGTTAAACTATCAGCAAGGGCTGCCTATCACCCCACATCTTGGACACAAGATTTAGATGAAGTCCCTGTAAAGTCTTGTAGCCAATGCAACAGGCAAGTACTGGATGATTTTCATGTACACCTCTCACCAATGGCTCCTAAACGCCAAAACCATTTTTACTGTTCTTTTAAACAATAAAAAGAGTTATTATACCTTCCATACAATATAAATATTTTTTTGGAGAGATACAACAAATTTATGAATTTCAAGATGTGACAAATACTGTTTCCAGATAACCTACTATTTCAATGTCTTTGTTGAGAAAATTTAATTAGCAATTAGAAGCCGCAAAAATCTACGATATAATTAATGGGGTGGAGCAAAACATGAGATACATAAGGAGCAGCTTATTTGAATAAATGCAAAGAGAAACAGCATTCAACATGGAGATTGACCAGAGGTAAGATAGTTACCAACTTGGATAAAGGAGTTCAGTAAAAAAAGACTGGAGTTCCACCCAACTGGAGCTTGCTGATTATTGTAGGCTAATGGGCATTGGAGCTTGATTGCTAAAGTGACAAGTCTGATCAATGGATCAAGATTTACAATTTGGTGCTCTGAATGAGAATTAAATATACATGGTGTAGGACTTGTTACCAGTTCCCTGTTATGGCTGTATTGCCTCATTTATTTCATCGATATATCTGGGCTGACCTATTTTAGCTAGCTGATCAAAAACTAAACCAGTTTTATTTTTTCCTTTCCATTTTGATCATAGAGACTGCAATACAATTGGCCAGATAATATTTTTCCTTGATTGCTGATAAATTGATTATTTTTATAATTGATCCAATCATCTGACCCAATTGGTGACAAATGTTTATGAATTGGTATCAAAAGTCTAGGACAAAATCACTCGTGGAGAACTGCAATTAGAATCAGCCCAATTTGCTTCTGATCTTGATAAAGCTACTGAAGATCAGTTGACAAAAGGGGTCAACGATTACATGAATTGCTCAAACAATCTCAGTAGGCTAGAAAATTGAAATTAGAATTAGCTCAATTTGCAGAGTTTGGAGCCTTTGCACAATTTGCTTCTGATCTTGATAAAGCTATTCAAGATCAGTTGGCAAAGAGGTCAACGATAACATGACTTGCTCAAACAATCTCAGTCAGCTCCTTTGAAAGTATAAGAATAAATAGCTAGGTGAATTTAATCTGCTATATCTTATGTATTCTCTTTACTGTTAAGTAATTTTGCTTGACGGGCATAATACTACCTGACTTATTTAGCAGATGGAAAATAAGAACCATCAGGTGCCCTGTGACAACAAGAGGTGGAGCATCGCATTGTAAATGAGTGGAAATTGTCCTAAACCAGTCTGATTGACAGCCGAAACAAAAAAATATAAAACCTACAAATATTTGCAACAAGAAGCTTTGCTGCATCAAGTGCCTGCAACTGTCAGTATGTCACCCATTACACTTTAATATTTACGACTTGGGTAAAAGCCATATTTCATAAATTGTGGACTACAGTTGGGAACAAGCTCTTGCTAGTCATCCTTGACCTAGTTTGTTCAAATATTGTTAACATTTTGATCCAGATATAATAGGGGAATGCAAGCCTAATGCTGGTTGTGTTTGCCAACCAGGTTGTATTCCTATTTAAATAGCACAGTCAATCGAAAAATAATATTTCAACACACACAAATGAGATGTTAATCAAATTTGAGGCCAAAAAAACCCATTGCCAAAAGCTTAAAACAGAAAAGGGCTGCTCATAAAAGACAGCCTCGAGGCCATGTCATCCTGTCACCAACGTCAGCATTTAAGACCAAGCAAAGATTTTAATGGATTTTAAAAAATTAGGTGAAAGAGGGCATGCCAGAGAATAGAATAGCCTAAGTCTTACTAAAACAATCTGCAAATGTAACTGGCCTATGGATCCTGTGGGACAGAAACGCTTACATCCGATCTATTGGAATTCTGTATATTTGCTGAACACGAGTGAAACCTAATCCAAGTCTGTCACAACATATTTATTGACAAGGAATTTTGAGCAGCTAAACTTAGTCATTTGACTGATTTTTTCAATATTTTCCGCAAGTAATTTATCAATTCAAATAAATATTGTCCAAATTTTATATAAATTAAAATTATTTTTTAACTAAACAACACGCAATTTTCTATAATATTTTTAACACTTAAATAAATATCCCATACATTGATATTTTAAACTCTACAAAGATTCCCACGCTTTCTACACATACAGGAAAATTTTGTGACATTCAAATTCTCCCTTGAGTCCTAACCCAGTCTCCAAAATCCAACAGAGGTTCTATATAATTGTACTACAATTTTAAAACATGTATTGCTCAGCAGTCACATATCTTCCCTCATTGAGTAAAAGCCATGCTCAAAGACCATTAAATCAAAACAGAAAGAGGCATAGAAAACAGATTAATACAAATTCAAAAGGAGCATCCATGTTTTCAGTCGAAATTAAATAAAAAGATGTTATTAACACGAAATTTGGATCTCGTACTGAAAATTTACAGAAAAACTTGAGACTAGGGAAGCATAAAATAAGAACAAGAGAAGCAAAATCTACAAGACATCCATCGAGTCCTCCCGAGGCTAATGCAATTGTTTGTTCTTTCTACCTAATCCAGCGACACGAAAACAGATAAAATACCAAAAGAGTTAAGAAGGGCCGCCTCGTACACAAGCTCTGCGGGTCTTCCACGTTGCCCATGCAAGGAGAGGACGGGAGGGGATTCGACCCTACCACCAACCGTAGACGATTTCAGTGTACTTGTCCTTGAGCCAACGGAAGGATTTTCGGAAGGAGCCCTTAACCTTGCCCTCCACCGTATAGACCTTGTAACTAGCCACGCGTTTCCGTCGCTTCACTTCAGGGTCATTCAAACCCCATACCTTGGATGACTTTGTTTTTGTGTTCTTGTAATTATAAGCCCCGTCCATGTACACAGGGGGCTGCTGCTGATGGCTGCTACCATACGCATAGGGAAGCTGGGGAGGCTGAGGCTGAGGCTGAACCTGAATCTGCCCTCCCCCATTGTAAACCTTGGAGGGCACTACGTCCATCCTGTAATCCGCTCCCCCATATGTGCGAGACCTGTAATCCCCCATGACTCCAAAAAAGGCTTCTTTGATCAACACAGATCTGACTTTGCTTCACCTGACGAAAACAACAAGAAGTACATCATTCATTCAATAAAATATTTTGCAGAAAAATAAATTGCAGCCGGCAGGTTCAGGGCCATGGGCTTACCTAGAAATTCAGGCGGATTTAGAGATGTCTTCGAAGTTAGTGGCCCAAACAGATGCGACAAATGCGCAAAGGAATGAATGGAGCATCTGCCTGTTTCGCAATAGCTGTTGGGCACCGCACTAAATAAATGATATTGTAAGCGAAATGGAGAAGACTCACGGGAATGCGCTCCGATTATAACAGAAATTCCTTTTTGACATCTAATTTGGCATGCCAACCACGACCCATTCAACTTCCCTCTCTTTCACGCGGATATACAAAGACCTCATGGCCCATGGCCCACCTCTTCAACCACGTATATTTGTATTTTCAGTATTATTATTTCTTGTTTTATTTCATTGGAAATGAGTGATATATAATAGTTTATACAATATAATAATTTTAGTTAAGTTAGTTGATTTCTCGAGTGTTAGTTGATTTTGGAGTGTTTAGTTTTTATCATGAATTTAAATTTATTTTAAAAATAAATTTTTAAAAATAATAATAATAATAATAATTTAATTTTGAGAAGAAAAAAAATATAATATTAGGATGAAAATAATTAATGTCTATTAAAATTAATATGGTTTATGAAACTTTATAAAGGTAAGAGATTAATTGAGATTTTTTAACATTTTATTTTTATGTTGCAAAAGAGGTGAGGGAAGTGTTCCCAAATCACCATAGTTATGTTGTCTTAACAAGTCAAGAAAGTTGGTAGTATGACGAATATTTGGAAATTTAAAATGGATATGAGTAAAAACTTGACAAACTAAGAGAAGGTGTTTTTCATCTTCAATCCTTTTTGTATTGCATGGGTGGCAAACTCTTTTATCCCATGGTGTTTTGGGAATCAACCAATACCCCACTTTCACTTGAAACTAATTCTTATTTTAGCAATATCCATTTTCTTCTTAATACTGAAAATAATTTAATATTTGAGTTATTATTTTTTTATTTGTGTAATTATTTATTAAAAAAAAAATCACTACTGTAAAATTTAAAATTCTATCCATAGGCCTCAGAGAAGATAGTGTTAAGGCACTTTGTGGTGAAAAGGTAAATGGTTTGAAACTCCATGGGCAAAAATCCAGTCATGCTAAGGGCTGGTGTGCCAAGTGCCATCACTAGATGATTTTAACAGCTTATATGCCCTCGAGTTACAAATTTAAAATTTTGTCCATAGGGCTCAGAGCAAATAGTGTTAAGGCACTCTATGGTGAAAAGATAAATGGTTCGAAACTCCATGGGCAAAAATCCAGTCATGCTAAGGGCTGGTGTGGCCCCGAGTGCAATCACTGGATGATTTTAACAACTTAGATGCCCTCGAGTTACAGTTAGTCAAACCATAGGTTAGGTGTGTCAATCATCTCAAGACTCACATCACAATAACAAACAAACCAAAAAAAAATGAAAATTTTTAATTTTAATAAATATTTTGTTTAATTTGTCGGCTTGGGGTAGCTCAATTAACAATGGTCATGGAAATGAAGTCTCACTTAACCGGAAGTCTTAGGTTCAAATCTTGTGTTATCCCCCCGATCGGGGTGAAAAATTGGACATGATGAGGATGTAGTCCTACCAAGCTTACAAAAAAAAACTGTTTAATTTAATTAGAAAGAGAATCTTTATCATATAAAATAGTTTTTTAAAAATATATTCTTCTTCTTCTTCTTCTTCTACAATACAATCACGTTATACATATAATTTGGATGATAATAATTGTACATATAATCTAAACTTTCTTTTTTTAACAAGAATGAGTACTTTTTAATTAAATCCGCGCTCGATCGCGACAAAAAACCACGAGATTTATATTGCAAGAGAGTTATGAACATCATAACTAACTTGAGATGGTTGTAGCAGTGTCCACATTACATACAAAACCACATGATTTACAAGTACTCTTATTCTAGTATTAATATATATCCGACAAAATTTAGACAAAAAAGCTAAACATTTAAAACCAGTCATCTATCGGCGAGTTTATGCATGAAGGTCAACAAGATGATAAAGGTCAATTTCCATGCTCTCTTCTACCTTTAGGTTGTTCGATTCATTCTTTTGAAGCTAAAGATGCTCTATGATGCTACGAATTACCTCCATTTTGTCTCACAGTTGGTAATCTTTTTTCGTTGGTTCTCCACCATAAGTGTTGTTCTCAGAGGTGCTTTGTTGATGAAGCATCACTTGTAGGTCGAAAATGTCTGCTCATAACTCTGCAAGCTCCATGATGCATTCTTCACGAGGGCCATCCAATGAATTGGACACTTTATGCTCTTACCCCTTACGTTGTCTTGTACACAGATGATGACATCCCCATGAAATAGATGCCATGGCTGCCCACGCCTTATGTAGAAGAAGACCACTCCAATGCAAGAGAAGATAGGGCTCTTTAAACCTACCAGTGAACGCAATTGCTAAGTCATAAAAGGAAACCCGAGACCACATACCCAAACTTGGATAGAGGGAAGGAAAAATAAATTTTGCGTGAGAGCTGAAGCCCTATGAGCCCCACCAAATAGTGTTCTTGTAGAGGGTAATTTTGCAGCAAGACCACTGCTTCCGAGAGGACTTTGTTGCTCTGAGCCTGGAAACCCACCACCAGACTACCCGCAACTTGGGCCACGACTCTATCTTAGCCACCAGAATGAAACATACAAAGACTCTTGTTGTCAATTTATTCGAATGACCCATCAGTGAGAGCATGTGGGGTTAGCTTGGACCTGCAAAATTGATATTGTTCCCATGCAACTTCATCATCAATCCTCTACGTGAAATGACTCTATCTCCATGAGGTCGAGCCTTCATATTAACAACGTGTCTAATCCTCACCTGGGTGAATGAACGTTGTACCTTGGATGAGTTGTTACATGCAAGAGACCATCAAATTTGCCTTAAGTGAATCCATAATAGGGGCACTTTGCCTTGAAGCAATCCACCTGCATACTCTTAAGACCTAAGGGCAGCCACGTTAAGCATGTTGATGGCTTCCAACGCCATCAGTCATGGGATGTCCATCATGGGACAGTTAATACCTTTTATGGTGAATTGATTATGCAATGGGAGATTATGCCAATGGAGAGATAAGTACAAGGGGAAAGACGACAAAGAGGAGGGATTAATGCATAATTTCCAATTTAGTTGGGGAGGCATAAGAATAATGAGAGGGGTGGGACTAAGCATATATAACATCGGGGGATAGGAAGATTGTATACCACACCGCTAATATTAGTGATGCCTTCCTCTAGCTAGCATGCTTTATTAGCTATTTGATCTGCCTCTACATTAAGGGACCTTGGGATATAAAAGGGGAACGAAGCAGAGAAAGAGGATATTATACATTTTATTTGACGAATTAACAAATTAAGTCCATTATCTCTAGAAGTTGATTCTCAATAAGCATATTATAAAGAGAGAGTCTCATAATAAACAAATGTCCTTAATTCCTCTTGTCTTGGCTAAGAGAAAATCCAAACATAGTCCATAAGCTTTGTTGTGATTATTGGTTTTTCTTTCCAATCCTCAAACATATTTATCGACAATTATTCTTTTAAAATTAAACAAAACCCCTCCCCTCCTACCACTCCAAATAATCACTAAACATTAATCGTAACTTTATTCGATATGTATAATTAATTTAAAAAGATACACCAACATTTTAATGTGTAAAATTATACACCTTAAATGTTAATGACAATTTAACATGTTGACCATTGATAAATTGAAATACGGAACCAATTATCTTTGGTTAACTTTATAAAATAATATTAACATTTTATATGGATTTATGACATGTAGCACAAGTCATTATTTAGGAGAGTCCTTATAAGTAATTGTATACTATTTTTATTATGGATTGTAATTGATTTTTTTTCTTTGTTCAAAGTTTTGGTGGATATTTCACTTATTTTTAAGGATTTCAAATTTTGAATAAGGGAAAAAAAATCACACAATTTTAGTGTAAAAAAAAAACTATGGAAATGTATACTCTTTTATAATTTTATTTAATTATTTTTAATATATTTAAATTAAAAATAATATATTATGAATTTTTAAATTTAAAGATTAATTTATATGGTTTTTATTTTAAGATTTTTTTTATAAATATTTGAATGTTAATTTTTAAATATTAAAAATAAAGAAAATAAAAATATTTATTGAATTACTTTTAAAATATGTTGGAAAAAATATAGAGAATGAGAAAATTTTTTATTTATGTAGGAAAAAATATAGATGAGAATAATTTTTTAATTTAATGTAGGAAATTTTAAAGGTAAAATTACTTTAGATTCTTTGCATTACTTTGGTATAAAGATTATGGTTTATATTTGTTTTTAAAATAAAAAATAAGAATATTTATTTAATTATTTTTGAATATATGGAGGAAAAAAGATTAAAAAAGGAAACATAATCATTTTTGTGATGTTGGGAAGTTTAAAATTAAAATTAAGTTGGTTTAATAAAGATTTATGGTTTAAATTTAGTCTTTAAGAATAAAAAATATTAATATTTATTAATTATTTGAATATATTGGGAGGAAAAAAAAAGAATTAAAAAAAAAATAAAAAATAAATAAATAAATATTTAGTGATGTTTGGATGTTCAGTTAGATTTTTTGGGTTATTTAAGATATAAAAAATTAGGGTTTAAATTTTTATAAATTTATTTTATATAGAAAATAATGATGATATTTATAATAATGGTTAACGTTCATTAAGATCAATTTGGTCTATCTAATCTTAAGAAAGTAAGTGATTAACTAAGACTCTTTAATATCTTTATATTTATTTGTATGATAAAAAGGAAGGGGGAGAAGCATTTTGAGATAGTTATAGTTTTGTTGACTTAACAAGTCAAGAAGGTTGTTAGTGTGGCAAATGCTTTGAAAAGGAGAACGGATGTGACTAAGGCAGCTCGGGCAATAATTACATAATTATTTAATTATTTTAAATATCAAGAAAAAAGATTAAAAATTAGAATAATTCTTTATTTAATGTTTGGAAAGTTTAAAGTTAAAATTAGTTTAGATTCTTAGAATTATTTAATGTATAGAGTTGAGGGTTTAAATTTTATAAAAATAATTTATAGCTTAATACTTTGAAGATTGAGTTCATTTATATTTTATTTATATATTTTGAGATATGTTATGTGTTGATTTATTTTTTAAAACAATAATATTTTTTATAATGATGATGATGGTTATTCTAGATAGAATTAATGCTCATTTGGCACATGTGGAAAGCCATACAGCTTGTGACTTTGATGGTGGGGACCTAATGGATCCTCTAGGCTCTTGCATAATGGTTCCAGTGAATATTTTAACTTCAGATGATGACCAGTGAGCATGGGTGGTGGGTGGGCAGTCTTGGGCTTATCTGATGCCTCTAATTTTATTCTCTTCAAGTTTGTTGGTGGATTCTTTGTCTTCGAATAACAACAATGTAGTTTGATCGTGGCCTTGTGTTTTTATGGATGCTTCTGGCACTTTTATTGGACTTCGGTATTCCTATTTCCGTCTTTTTTATATGTTAGTGGTGGTATGCAGATTACATTTATTGTGGAAGGATGTGTTTTTCCCAGGCTAGCTCTACTGGGTTCTCGTCATAATTATCAGATTCCATTGAAGAAATGGTTAGAGGGTCATGGCCTGACAATCTCGTAGTGTATGGTGGTGCTCCAAGCGAGGTGTAATCATTAGTTCTAATGGTTTGTTGGGTGAATGCCTCAGCAAGTGACAAAGTTAGTCATCCCTCCGTGGATATTTGCATTTGTATCGACTTCGAGTATGTATGGGGAGATAGCCAAGCCATATCTAGCCTTGATTCTCATGTATTTTGTTTTTGAAGTGTATCTTGTTTGGACTGGCCGAAGAGAAAATTTGGTAAGAGGAATCACATCCTCTGTACGCACTCAAATATCCATGTAAATCAATTTCTTTGAGTAATATAAAGGTTTTAATTTACAAAAAAAAATGATGATTATAGCTATTTTTATTTTTATTTTTGGACCAACTTGGTTTGTAAGCTCAACAAAAAGAAAGTACACTATATTAAAATAGTAATATATATAAAAATATATTATATATATATAATATATATATATATATAAATATATATATATATATATAGTTGTCTATAACCACTTTGAAAGCTTTTAAATCGTTTTTTTCTGGTCAAAATCCGGCAGTAAATATTGAAATGCAAGTTTGATACTACGTCTGCACAATCAAGAGTCCAAAGGTTTTCTAGGTGTGAGTCCAAATATGCAGTTAAAAACTTTAAACTGCAACAATCAAGATTACCTCAATTTTTCCCCAATTCCTCACCGAATTCCAAAAAAGTCGCAATTAAACACTCTATATATATAAATTATAGATATATATTATATATATATATATATTATATATATATATAATATATATATATAATATAATTATATATATAAATATAATAATATATATAAATAATTAAAATCTCAAACTATTATTTAGACAATGATTTTGAATTGGAATTTCATGCCCTAAATTTAGATTGTAAATATTAGTATCATAGAGTCACATTTAAGAGGAAAATGAGCTACATCTTCAATTTCCTTAGATTATAGATTATATTGTATCAATATGCTAAACACCATGTGCTAGTTAGTTCTTAGTTTAGCTATTAACATTTTTAATTACAGTTTGCGAATTTATTAGGGTAAAAAGCTTTATCAAGTTTCATATTAATGTTATTTTAATGACATGGCATTCTTTTATCTTTAATATTTTCTTTACTCCCTAGGAATTTAAACACATTTTCAATTTTAGGTTTTCTCATGAGTCTCAAAGTTTTAACACACATTCATCAAAGTCCTCTTTCTTGGCTCTTCTAAATTTTTAGCCAAATATAGGATAGGCGTGATTATAAGGCAATGATGGGAAGTCTATCTAAGAAAATCTCTCCCAACTTGCATTTATATAGATTAGATTATATCATTTTAGGGCACCACATTCAATGAAGAAAATATCAACTTGTACGAGGAGAATAAGGTAGGGAGTATTGCATTAGATTTTGGCATTACAAGTAATGAATTCATTTTTACCCCGGATGTGGGTGAAAGGACGAATGGAAGTGAGGAGCCACATGCCAGCCATGTGCTGCCTCGAGCATATGATGGGCATTCAATTCGTTTCTCGCCGCCGAGGAATAAGTGTACAGATCAAGCGGAAGTTATTCAATGCAGTGTCCGGTTTATTGGTGCGACTGCAAATCGCAGTTATGGAGAACAGGTCTCGAGGGAATGTTGGAATTTTTAAAAAGGGAGATGGATTAGGTCACGACGTTCAGGTTCCAGTATGCGGTTTTGTCATCCAGGCTACAGCTCTTGCTGTTCAGGCCTGCTTCCAAATCGTTGAAGGTTGTCCCAAGCCCGGAAAACCTGTTGGCTGCTGTCTTTGGTCGGTTGGGTGGCGTCCCAAGTCTGTGGGGCGCTGCTTCAATACTTTTGGGTGTTGTTTCAAGCTGGGAAGGTCCTCTGTCTCAGCATTACTCCAAGCCCCCGGTGCTCCTGCAAAGATGGTCAGACCCCGACAATGTTTGCTTAGATGTAGGGGTTCTGCTCGGGGAAGGTCTTCTCGTCCTCCAGCCACAAAGCCCCACCTTCACTGTTGTCGTTGTCACTGCCATGGAAGGGCTAAGGCCATCCCCATCTAGGCAAGCCAATTCATGGACACGAGCAGCCCAAATTCTGATCCGGCTCCTTCACCTGCATTCGGCTCCGCCATCTTCACCTTCGGCAGCTCGATGGATAAACCCCGCATTAATGCACATGTCTCAGTTTTATTCCTCGAGGAATATCAGGACGGTGAAGGAGGTTGACGCAGTATGGAGAAGCTCCCAGGTGGAAGCTTGGACGACGATGAGAAGAAACCAGTGGGGGCGCCTGAGCAAGATCCTAATTGCCCTCAGGTTCAGAAGGCGTCAACTTCCAAGGAGAACATTGTGGATGATTGGGACTCCTTCCCCACGACAGAAGAACGAGAGAAGTATGGATGGTGCAGGGTGGTCGAGGAGAAGTCGGAGGAATAGCCTTCCACTGGTTCAATCTCTCTTCCTCCATAACTGCTCAGGTCCTGTTTTGGTTAATGTCTATGTCTTATGTCTTTTATGGTTCATGTCTATGTCTATGTCTATGTCTGCTCTTGCTAAGTTTGTATGGCCTGTAAGGGAATTCGCTGAAAGTCTTTTGATGCCCCTGCGTGGGAAGTACTTTTTTGCTCCGGTGCCCCTGCGTGGGACGATTTTGTTTGGTTTGGATCCTCTGTCGTGTGACAATGGCCCTGTGTGGGTAGTTTTGTCTAGTCGCGCTTCCCCTGCGAGGGCTGGTTTTGTACTGAGAAATCCTGGTCCAAAGAGCCACAGTTGGCCTTGGGCAAACTGACTCTGTGAATGTAATGTTTTCCTGTATATAATAGAATAGAATAGATTTACCGAGAAAAAAAAATGAATTCATTTTTAATTTGCTCAATTCTATTTCAAGTTTCTTAAGATATACTTGTACCCTAAACCCCACAACCATGGAGGACAACCGGTGCTACAAAGCTAGAGAAATTTAATTTTGTAGTATACAATATTGATAGAAATGTAACTTCATAAGCAAATAAAACATAACGAGAGTATTGTTGCATCAATAATAGACAAGTATTTATTGATATTCTAAATAGGAAGTGATGATCACTTGCCTTTTTGAGGGGACACCCTCAAATTTAACAGAGCTTTGATGCTATATTAATCACTTGACACATGATTACATAGCTTCTACTACTATCAATCCAGTGAGCCTACATAAATAAGGTAGCATCAACTATGTAATGGATATTATTTAATGAGGTCACCTTACATTTCTTAGTTACACACTCTAATTACCTAGTGGACCTTAGTTAACAAATAAGGCAACTTTACATCTAGTACTAACATATTCCCTTCACCAAGGGAGTTAAGACAGTATCGACACACTTCTTCAAAAAAAATCACAAGACATTGTGATTCCTAAAAGAAAATATTTCCCATAATAAAGAAAATAAAAGCTTAAACTAAACTAAAATTTTAAATCAATTCAATGGTAGGTAGGGCCTACCTAAATCGATGTTATAAGGTTAGTTAAATGACTACGCCATGGTGATTGTTTGACTTTCATACATTCTTCACCAATTGATAAACGGATGTTAGGTATTGTTAGTACAACTTTGACAATGGCATGGTTTCACAAATAGTTTTGGCATGACATATTTCATTTCATATATTGACATGTTTGAACAATGATAACTTCTTAAGGGTTATCACATATTAAGTTTATTTAAGTCAAAGTGAGTATTCATGGGACATTATTATAAGTGTAAACAAAATAAATTCTGATGCCTTAGAGACATATACGAGAAACAAACTATATGTTGAAACCTACATTAGTTACATGCACAAGTGATATTGAAGGAAGATGATGAAGTATATAATTAAAGGCATACATATACATATTACCTTGGATACTTCTAAGCATCAACCCTACACAGAGATTAATATTCATTACTATTGGGGTCTTAATATGGGTGTATAAATTCAGTCCCTCCTACATTTATTGTCAATCTGGGGTTCGTCTGGCTATTTCAAGGTTATCATGCAAGGTCTATGCAGGCCACAGGTTCCCTACCTAGTATTGAGAAATTACAAAATACAAGGCCCAAAGAGTTCTAAATCAATCCAATAGAAGTTAACAAACCAAATAACAACAATCTTAAATAACATCAACTATGAGTAACAACAATTCAAAGTAACAACAATTCAGAGTAACAACAATATGAAATAACAACAATATAATAAAGCAACAAGAAATGAAACATCAATCATAAAGTATTAATGATATAATTGAAAAAACATACCTATCCACATGAACTGTGTCCATCAACACATGAACGAAAGAGTGGGCCCAACTCTCTGATTAGGTTCGTGGCTGAGAATTACAAACTACGTCAAATTACAATATGATGAAATTATCATTAATTCATAAAAGGAATTACAAAATGAAGTTCTGCTGCTACACGCCAAAGGAAAACCTTAAATATCTGATCTGCTCTCTATGTGTTATCTCCCTTTTCTCTTTGATTTGTGTCTTTTAAATACACAAACAACAAAGGAAAATTTACAACAAACTGATTAAAAAATGATTTCCCATACCATTTAGATTAATTACAAAATCTCAATAAGCAAGGCGAGATCTGAGAGACCTTTCCATCATGATTTAGTTGGAACAAGTCGAATTTGGTATTGCAATTGGAGCAATTTGGGAAATGGCCACAATAGAAAATCTACAAAAATGTCATTCAAAGAACCTTGTTTTTCTCTCAATAAAAATCGAATTTTGAAAAACTTGTCATCAGAAAACTAATTTGGTTCGTTCTTCACAAAACCTGTGTCTTGGATTTTCAAGAATCTTCTTTGTTTGCGTGAAACATCCAATGCAAAACTATCACTTTTTATCCCAATGAATTTCTGAGTTGGAATATTTGATTACGATCTCAAGATCAAATTTGCAATCTAGAAGTGATCTTGGAGGCTAAATTTGTGAATGTTGTTATAACAAATTCACTAATAAACCATCATCGACAAAATCATGCATAATAATCATCAATTTATTAAAAATAAAGGAGAACAAGTACTACTTATCCACAAGAGCATAAATAACTATGAAATGGAATTATATGATGAATTATGATAAATAGAATAGTAGAAATGGATGTTAAGAAGTAATAATAATAATGATAAATTAGTGGCCCAACATCTCCACCAAACTGAACATGTTGCATGTCCTCATGCAACCCAATGCCTCTGTATTAACCAAGTTGTAATACAAAAATATTGATGGAACAACATGCTTCTTCCCCAAATGCTTCTTTAAAACAATAGTTATTCAATTCTAGCAATGTTGGTGACGCTGTAACAATTTGCACATTAACTTTCAACCATATGTATATGAAATTGTAGCAAAATATGATACAAGTAACAACAAACTTCATTAATCATTTTCTCAAAAACTACAAATCAGATCTTGTTGAATTTTGCAGGAAGATTTCTACTATATTAATACCTCTTCTATCAAAAATTCAGAGCTATATGATCCACAAATCGTGAGATATAAGCAGAATGGTTGTAGGTGACAGTGCATGATTTCTAGAATCTTACAAACTAGTTCAGCTTGAAATTTTATGGGTTTGTTCATTTTAATGATACCTTCTTGTTGTCCGAAAATCACAAGAAAATAGTTGATAGTTTTAAAGATATATGCAAATCAATTTATGCATTGTATAAAAGTGAAATTGTATGCCTTAAATGAGGAAGAAATGAGAAAACATCCATCATGCATAGAAACTCCTTCTTTTCCCCCAAACTGAACATGTTGCATGTCCTCATGCAATACACTAGAAAACAAATTGAGGTGGTTGCTACAATCGTTGTTGAAATTCTTGTTTGGTTATAACAACATGGAATAAGAGGAGTTTTGAGAATGAATAAGGAGATCGATGGATGATAAAGAATATTAATGGCATGGTCATGATAAGTAAAATAATGAAAGTAACACTCCCCCAAACTTAAGAGAAGTGGTAAAGAAGGAGAAATAAGTTGAAAAATATGAGTGGATAATGCTTAGTGGTTTTTCATGACATTCTCCTAAACTTTTATAAATAAAAAAACTTATGTTATTTTACCTCAAGTTTTACCTCTGTACAAATGTGGAATGGCATGTATGGAGTGATATTTGTTGTAGATGATGTAGGCTGAGCTGATGCTGAAAGTGATGTGAAAGGTGGAAGCCATGTAAGCTAAAAGAAAGTAATAAGAAAGTGTAGTAAGGTTTCCTTCCCCAAAACTGATTAGTTTTCCTGTCATCAAGATTTTTATAACACATCTCATGAGTAGCCTCAATCAATAATTCATCACCTCAATTATCTCATTATATATAAAAGTGACACAATCATGTTGTGAATGTCATGAGATAATAATGGATAAAAAGGGAATATAAAAGAGTGTAAAATGATGAGAAAAAATATGCATTCCCTAGACCCATAAGCTTTGGTTGTGATAAGCACAAAAATTGTGAGAATTAGTTATCTCAATCTTTGCTTCTCAAGGTTTGACCAATTACCTGGGATTCAAAATCAGAATTAGGCCTCTTTATCCTACCCCAAAATAATAGTAGTGTTGTTAAGTTACGAATAAAGGGAGACTGATTGGGCAAAGCAACTATCTTTGGTTAAATATATGAAACTTGCAAAATAAAGGAATGACATATTAGATGATACAAAATGTCAAATATCAAATATCCTTAAAGTTTCATCCCTGACATGTAAAGTGAATATTTATAACTAAATAATATATATAAACCATAACCATCGTCATATAAGAACTGATTAAATATTACCCCATGAACCATGAGTTATAACAAACCTTATATATACAACAATAGGCTTTATCGACAATTAGTTTTGAGAAAACAAGGTAACCAAGTAGATCGTAGTATTGAATTAACTTCTATACCATAGAAATGGCCACTGTTGCCAGTATGTGTCCATAACCTTGACATGGATGCCTTTTTAACCCATTGAGATGTCAGTGTCTCATCTATTAGAAATAAGTACATAGCTACAAAAGCATTTCAATTTACTTAGATGTCCACTAAAGATCATTGTTCTGGCTTGGTAACCAGTTAATAACAATATCATTCATGAGAGCTAACAAAAGTGAACAAGTAGGCTCGTGATGAGACCTCTTGTCCTTCAACTTTACGACGAAGGCCATCATCTTGGCTTGGTGGCCAGTAGTGGTAATGTCACTCTATTAGGACCTATGATCATGGTAGGTTGTCTTGTGATGAAACCTCCTATCCTTCAATTGACTATTTATGTTTTAAATTCAACTAAGGTTATTGTTAATCAACAAAAAATTACCTGATAGATGGGCTGGCAAGTTAGCTCCTTAAGTGTTAAGGATGGTGTTGTAGTGTTTTCTTCTCAAAGATGTACGAAAAGAACCCACTTAAGATTGTGGATGACAAACAATCTCAACAATATAAATGGTTGCTAAACATTGTAGATTTGGAGCAACTAATGGAAACAAAACCTGCAAAATTCTGATCTATGCCACAATCACAGTTAAACAACAAAAAGAAATAATAATAACTTCAGTCATCCAATGGAAACCAGATATACAAAGAATAGTGTTATTACAACACTTGTGAAGGGAACAAATAAATGTTACAAGTTCCCTCTATGGGATGGGTTCTTGGCTATCCTCAAATGTCTTTAGCTTGTGTAGAGTCTCTCTCCTCTATAATGTGTAAACCCAGCAAAAATATGGTGTGCGACAATGAAAATAATTAGAGTTATAACAGTGAGTGCAACAATGAAAATAATCAAAAGTGAATAATGAATGGAAAACTCTTCTATTTATAACAAAATATTGAGTTATCCTTGAATAATGAGCAATAATAAAATATTATTAACCCCATTCTTGGAATAACCACTTGGAATATTTTATTATATTTGGTTAGGAGGGAAAAAAAATTGAACTTTTATTTAGAAATAATAAATAGATAAAAAAATTATTTATTTTCTCAAGGAATTAGATAAAGAATAATAAACAAATAAGGATTTATTTAATTATTCCTAAGGAATTTAGTCAAATTTGACAAAGAATACTAATTAATTAGTGATTAATTAATTATTCTTAGAGAATAATAATAGTAATAATAATAATAATAGTATATTAATTACTAACAATAAAAACAACTATAATATATCCATTAATAAAAATGATAATATTATTAATAATTTATTGTTTATTAATGATAATAATAATACTAATATTAATAATTCATCTCTTAACAATAAGGATAATAAGAATAGTAATGTATCGATTGTCGACAACTGTAATAATTTAAAATATAATAACAATTTTGACAAAAACAATGATGGTAATAACATTAAGCTTCCCCCGCCCTCTCGTAATAATAAAGTTATCAATTTGTCTAGTTTCTCCTTTCCCCCTTCTATTTTTAAGCTTTTGGGTAAAGGTTTAAATTTTGCCCTAGCCCCTAAAAAGATCCCGGTAGATGACATTATTTGTGACATGGAATTCGAGATTAGAGGTTTACCTGATAATATTAAGGACACCATTAGACAGGTGTGTGCAGTTGTCCTTAGAAAGGCAAAGCCCCCTCGTAGGAACCTCAACAAAGAATAATTTGTTGCTCTCAAATCCTTAAACTATAACAAAGACATCGTTGTTCTGAAAGCCGGCAAAGGAGGGGCCACTGTCATCCCTGACAAAGAAGATTACCACAAGAAGATGTTAGATCATCTATATAATAGTGGAAGCTATAAAAAGCTTCCCAAGAACCCTCTAAAGAAGATATCTAGGAATGTGGCTCTTGCCATCAAGTCCAGTAGCTCAGTGAGTTCCCTTTGCCATAAACTCATTGAGAGAAATCCCATTACTCCAAGGATCTATGGGCTTCCAAAGATTCAGAAGGAGGGGGCTCCCCTAAGGCCCATTGTCAACACCATTGGTGGTCCTACCTACCTTCTGGCTAAGTTCCTTGCCTTAAAGCTTAAACCCTTAGTTGGTCGTACGGAGTCCTTCTTCAAAGACTTTGCATCCTTTGTTGAAGAGCTCAAGGGAATAAAGCTTGACACTGGGGAAATTCTTGTTAGTTTTGATGTAGTCTCCCTTTACACTGGTATCCCGATAAAAGAGGCCATGGAGGTGGTCAATCGTCTCGCAGATCCTGATACCGCTCGGTTGGTTGAGATCTATCTCACTTCCACTTTTTTTTTTTTTACAGTTTTGAAGGCGTGTTCTTTGAACAGACATGCGGTGTTGCCATGGGCTCACACCTGTCTCTTGTTATTGCTAATCCTTTTATGGAAGATTTTGAATCCAAGGCTTTGGCCTCGGCCCGTCTCCTACCCAAACTCTGGAAAAGATATGTAGATGACACTAATGCCATCTGGTCTCATGGACAAGAGGAGTTAGATCTCTTCTTCAATCATCTCAACAGTCAATCCTCTGCCATTAAGTTCACCATGGAACAAGAAGTAGATGGTTGCCTCCCTTTTCGTGATATTCTTATTTCAAAGAACATTCACAGTTCCCTCTCCTACTAAGTGTTTCAAAAGAAAACACATACTGAGCAGTATCTTCATGCTAGTTCCCATCATTTCCCAGCTCAAAAGTTGGGCGTTCTTAACACCCTTGCTACATGTGCCCTAAGGATCTCTGATGAAAAGAGCTTCAATAAAGAGAAATCCCATCTCCTTAATGTCTTTGGTGAGAACGGTTATAGTAGACACCTTGGTCAGAAGGTTTTCCTTAAAGCCTCCAAAAATGCAGTAGTTAAAAAAGAACCAAAAGATAGAGTCCCAGGGGTCCATCTACCTTATGTCAAAGGGACCAATGATAGGATTGCTAGGATTCTTAAGAAGCATAATGTTCCCTCGACCTTTAGACCCCTTAATTCCATTCGTAAATCCCTCCCATCTGTGAAGGATCTTGTCGACCCTAAGGACATGAAGGGTGTCTATATTATTCCTTGTTTCTGTGGGACCCCCTACATTGTTGAGACTGGACGCTATATTAATCAAAGGATTAATGAGCACGTAATTGACCTAAAACATGGGAGAACCAAGTCTTCCACACTAACAGAGCATGCAAAGAAGACCAAACATCATGTTGTATTGAGGAGGCCCAGATTATTGCTAAGGTTGCGCAGTTCCATCACCGTAAATTTAGGGAAGCCCTTGAGATTGAAAAAGGCCAAGCAATCTCAATAGAGATGACGGTTGGAATCAGTAGTTGTTGGATCCCTGCCCTCTCTTCCTAGTAGTATCTTCCCCTCCCTCTATTAATGACTTGTTCTAGAATTCTGTAATTTTTCCCTTATTATCCTTTAACTTGCTTTCTTTATCCTTATATTTACCAGATGGTCCTTTTCATAACTGTCTAAAGGGGTTAAATTATCGAGTATAAGATATTTTATGTTCCCATTAGACAGCTTTACTAAGATATTTAAATTAATTTGTTACCCAAACCATTAATAATAATACTATTATTACAGTTTTTTCACCTCCTCGAGTTCTGCAACCTGCTGCGTGCACTCACGGGCTGGTTGGTTGCGTTAGGGCTGCGCCCCCTCTTCCATGGATGAGTTGGGCTCATCCCAAGCTCTCCCCATCTTCCTACCGTCCTCCTCTACTACTGAAGATGTTGTACTCAAGACCCTTCTGGCTTCAATGCCAGCCAAGAAAAAATTGAATGCTTCGAAGTTTGTAAAAAAACTGGAAAATATACAGGAGGTCTCCCTTCCTCCGAAGGGGCCGATCAAGGTAGCTTTGTCACTAGCGGAGAGGGCCCTGGTAGGACAGTTAACTGGCCTTTGGCCTTATCCCAAAGCCACAAAAGCGTGGATCTGTAGGAATTGCAGACCGTTAATCAAGCAAAGTGTCACCTCGTATTTTCTAGGGCGAGGCTATTTTCTTTTCGAGTTTATTTCAAAAGAAGACAAGGATCTAATCTTCAGGAATTGACCCTCAAGGTCTCTATTTGAACAGATGGACTTGCGATTTTGATCCAGCTAAAGATGTTCCATCGACAGTTCTAATGTGGGTAAGACTTCTAAATCTTCCTGTACATTGTTGGAACTGGGATTCCCTCCAACATATAGGCAACGCACTGGGCAAATTCATAGATCATGCAAGTACTAAGGATCAATATGACTGTGCTAGGATCTATGTCGAAGTGGAGTTGCCGGAGGCTATAAAGATAAATGTAGGGAGTTGGACTCATGTGCAAAAACTTGACTACAAGCAGCCTCCTTTCAAGTGTCACAAGTGTCATGAATACAAACACTTTGCCAAGAACTGTACCAAAAATGAAGAGGCGATGCAAGGTAAGGAAGAAGGATGGAAGCAGGTCAAAAGATCAAGGGCTAACCCCAAACCCTCAAACCCTCCTAGAGCTACAAAGGGAAAAGGGCAGCAACCTTCTTATAGTGGCTACGGACAGCATCCAAAGGCACAAGAGAATGCGTTCACCCCCCTTTCCTCAGCGTCAATTGAAGTGCAAGAAACAAAACAGCAGCAGAAGGAGGCAAATGAGAAAGAGATCCTCGAAAACTCCAGGCAAGGCGAGAGTGTAGCAGTAAGCCCTTTAGACCCCTTAATGCCATTCGTAAATCCCTCCCATCTGTGAAGGATCTTGTCGACCCTAAGGACATGAAGGGTGTCTATATTATTCCTTGTTTCTGTGGGACCCCCTACATTGTTGAGACTGGACGCTCTATTAATCAAAAGATTAATGAGCACGTAATTGACCTAAAACATGGGAGAACCAAGTCTTCCGCACTAACAGAGCATGTAAAGAAGACCAAACATCATGTTGTATTGAGGAGGCCCAGATTATTGCTAAGGTTGCGCAGTTCCATCACCGTAAACTTAGGGAAGCCCTTGAGATTGAAAAAGGCCAAGCAATCTCAAGAGAGATGACGGTTGGAATCAGTAGTTGTTGGATCCCTGCCCTCTCTTCCTAGTAGTCTCTTCCCCTCCCTCTATTAATGACTTGTTCTAGAATTCTGTAATTTTTCCCTTATTATCCTTTAACTTGCTTTCTTTATCCTTATAT
>APFE031248421.1:193155-218383 GCA_000404065.3 Pinus taeda
TTCAAGTGCAATTTTGGACTGAATCAGAAATTCCCGTAATAGCTATGTGGATGACATGTTTGCAGGACACTTGGGCTCGAGTTTGATGCATGGATGGACATCTTGGGAACTAGGACTAAGCTAAATCCACTTGGTTTGGTCAGAACAAGCTTTATTAGGCCCAGTCAAGGCTGGTCAAACATGACTAGTCACCAGAAAATCCCTAGGAAATAGGGCAGTCTTGAGATTTTATGGGATTGGCCATATTTCTTGGGATGAATTGGATGAGTTCGACTTAGATAGGTGGATATGAATAGATATGAGTGTTAGAGATAATATAGATCAGTTTGTTTCATTAAACCTCTATTTAAAGCCAAGACTTTGATGGCTTTTGGAATGGAATTTATATGTAACTTTTATGCTGAGACACTTTGGAGTTGGAAGCTAATTTGAAGAACTTGTCTCATTTCATTTTGTTGTTCATGCTTGGTTGATTTATTGAAGTTGTTGTAGCTGAGATTTCTTCAAGTGTGCAAGGCAAGGGTGGAGGCCCCCCACACCAAGCTAAGTACATTTCTTGGTTCAATTTTCATAGTTTTCATAGACTAGTTTTTTTGTTTCAAATGTATTTAGATGTGTGATGATTTCTGAATGAATATTGGTTTAATTCTAATCTACATATGAAGGGACACAAAGGAATTTAAGTTAAATTCCCCTTCTATTTGATATTGAACTAAAACTGAATTTCATTCTCCATTCCTCATTTGAAGTTATTTATGCATTTCTGGTTTGAAGCAATGGTGATTGTGATATAGTAGGATTGTGAAGAAGGACAATCTGGACCTCCTTAGTTAGGAGCCTCATCTTTTACATCTTCTGCATCATAAGCCATTGTTAATTAGTGCTCTTAGATTTATCTTCATGAAAGTAGTATTGTAGGGAAGGACAACCTGGTTCTCCTAAGTTAGAAATTGTTAAAATAGGTTTATATTTGTAATATGTACTTCTTTAAATCTTCAAATTTTATCTTCTAAACTTGATTATATCTGATGTCCATATACAGTGGATTTGCCTCCAAGTTTTACAAACCCAGATTGATAATTAAATACTTGTGTTAATTTAGTCAATAAATTAGCCCAACATAGGGTAGGCAGATCGTGGACAACATAACCCTCGTGCAAGAGGTTATTCATTCTAGTTTGCAGCGGAAAGAAAAAGGTATGGTGGTTAAGCTAGACCTAGCTGATGCGTTTGATCAAGTTTGTCACAATTTCCTCTTTGATGTGATGCGCAAGTTTGGGTTGGTCAGGAGTTTATTAGATGGGTCCGGGCTTGCATCTCTGAGCCCTGGGTTGCCCCTCTGGTGAATGGAAGAGCAACGAAGTTCTTTAAAGCCTCTAGAAGGCTGCGTCAGGGCTGCCCTCTTTCTCCTTTTCTTTTTGTTTTGCAAGCTTCAGTTTTGAGTTTTTATTTAGAAAAGTGTGAGGTGGATCAATAGATTATGGGTCTTAAGATTGCTAGAGGTGTCAAGGATATTAATCATGCATTGTTCGCTGATGATTCTCTTCTGCTGGGTGCTGCCTCCGTATACTCTACCTCCAGATTCATGAAAGTGTTGGACGACTTCTGTGGTAATGAAGGGAAATGTCATTTCTATGGCTGGAATATCTCCAACAACGATCTCTCCTCAATATCCGGATGTTTGGGCTTCGTTGGCTCTACTAGTTGGAATTCTTTCATCTATTTGGGCCTTCCTATCTTCCAAAGGAGTCACTCTAGCAAAGATTGGCTCCCAATAGTTGAGAAATTCAAGAATAAAATTCAGTCTTGGGGTTTCTCGTGGCTGAATCTTGTTGGGAAGACAATGCTTATTAAGTCTGTTTTGACTAGCCTGCCTATCTTCCAATTCTCGACCATGTTGGCTCACACCAGCATTCTCAAGAAGATGGAGGAGTGGATTCGAAGGTTTTTTTGGAAGGGTGGCAAGAAAAATGATAAGAAGATACCCCTAGTTAGTTGGGATAAAGTTTCTAAGCCTCTGCTAGAAGGAGGTCTGAACTTCAAGGAACTTAGGACACAAAATATCGCTATGGGGGCTAAGATTCCGTGGAGACAAATAGCCCAGAAACCGGGCTGGGCTCAAAAGGTGCTATGGAAGAAATATTTTAGGGGTCAAAGGTTACGAAGCTTGGATGATCTCACCCCCACCATTAAAGGTTCTCAAATTCACAAGCTTTGCATGCAGGCCTTACCTATAATACAAAAGCATTCCTTTTGGATCCCGGGTAATGGAAAGCTCATCAATTTCTAGAACGACAAAATTATGAACGAAGAACCATTAGGTGGTGTCTAAGAGCTTGCTGAGCTCCGAAGTTGGACGTTGAACAACGACATCAAAACTTTGTAAGATATTTCTAGTTGGAAGGACAATGCGTGGGCAAGCTGGAAGAAATCTCAAATATCGACTGCTCTAGATAAGGCGTGGTCATTCCTGTTGACTAGGCTGAAAGGAATGAGCCCGATTAATATCAGAAACAAGATAAGAGAGGTTGGGGCTCTCAAATTGGTTCTTACACAGTTGCGCAAGGCTATGCACAACTCAAAAAAATTCCCCATGTTCCTTGCTGCCCTACGACTTGGAGAGGACTTTGGAGGCAGAAGTGTGTGCCAAAAATCGATTTCTTCAACTGGTTATTGTGTCACAACAACATTCTAATAAATGACAGGCTTAAGAAGAAAGGCTTCCTAGGCCCTTCCAGATGCGCCCTTTGCCTAGAAAACGAGGAAAATGCCTCTCATTTATTGGTAGAATGCAGGTTTGCCAAAAGTATTTGGGCAAAAGCGATTTCCCCATGGGGATCCACTGTTACTCTGCCCAAATCTATTACTGACTTCTTTGCCGATTGGGCTCATCTCTGTCTCGGGAAGTTCCCCAAGAACAATTGGTTCAAGGCAGCCCGACTGGCCTATACGAAATTCATTTTCTGGCACATCTAGATTGAGCGCAAACACAAAATTTTTCAAGAGAAAGCGCAGAAGGGTAAGTTTGTTTTGTCAAAAGCCAACGACCTACTCAAGGAATCTCTCGGTGAGAAGTTTGAGAAGCTAGAGAATAAAAATCTAAGTCCTCAAGAACTAGTGTGGGGGAGCAAGCTTGGTCTCCAGTATTCTGATAATGAGAGATAGTACAACAATAGGAAACATTGGTAGATCAGGCTTGCTGAGGGCGAATTCCACATGTGGCTCCAAAAGTGTGCTAGCTCCTCCTTGTTTTTTGATGGGGCTACCAAATTCAATCAGGGGATTGCTAGGGCTAGAGGTGTCATCAGGAATGCGGATGGTAGCATAGAGAACAAGTATGCCTAGGGTTTGGGTCATAGTACCAGCATGCAAGCAGAGACCATGGCCCTATTGCAGGGCCTAAAGCATTTACAGGATCTTTGTATCGAGAAAGCCATTATTCTTGATGACTCCCAATCCTTGATTTGAATTCTTGTGGATAACACATCCCTCGCGACTTTCGGCTAGTAAGAGTGGTAACCATAATAAGAAATCTAGTTGGATCCTTTCTTCAGGTGAATTTTTTCCACATTCTTTGGAAAAATAATAAGGAAGCGAATGCGGAAGCTAACGAAGTTGTCCTCCTTCCTATTGGCATTCGGATAAGAGATGGGGTTGAAGATTGGGATCCAATCCCTTAATTCTGTTTCTCATGTTCTATTGTCTTCTACTTCAGCGGTTTGTCTGTATCCACAAGCTTGGGGAAATTCGGGAAATCAACTTGTCTAACGGAGTTAAGAAAATCCAGAACATTAGGGTTACGGTATTAGTTTATCTATATGTTGAGGATAGTCGGTTCTTGGGCTATCTGAATGTAACCGGCCAGCAAGCTTTGACTTTCTTTTAATACAAAATATAACCATTTTTGTTTAAAAAAATAAAATTATTATACTATTATTATAACATTATTATATTAATAATAATTAATATTATTTTATTTTAAATCCTTACAATTACTAATATCCCTAGATCTATTAGTGTTTTACTAATTAATTTATATTAAATAGTTATCCAAGCCATTAATAATAAGAATAATACTATTATAATAATATAATATTAATATTATTCAAAAACTAATAATACACGTTAACAATTTACTCGTTATCATATTCCCTAGATTTATTATTTTTGACTCAAATTTGGTTAACTTTTTACTTAAAACAAAACATGATGAGTATTATTATAATAAAACAATTTGAATAGTTAAATCTAGTTGTTTCTGGGTCAATTATAGCCGTCTGTCATGTCGAGTCTAGTATAGCTGTTTTTCCTGTCAAACCTAGCCATTGGAAGATCTACTCTCCCTATTTAATATGTAGCCATGATCTGATTCTTCAACTTGTCCTGATGTTGAACCACACTTGTTGGTTTGAAACGCGTCGACAAATGTATTATCATGTGATTTACGCCGAAAACTTTTTCTCTTAAATATAATTAATAATGGTTTATCTGTTTATTTTTTCATGATTGGTTCAAATATGACAAGGAATAATAATTGAACAATGGTTTAATTAATTATTCCTATAAGAAGTCCACATGGGGTAGCTCAAGCGGCAAGGGCCGTGGAAATGAAGTCTCACCGAACCGGAAGTCTTGGGTTCAAATCTTGGGCTACCCTTCCCCCGTAGAGGGGTACATAATGGACATGTAAATCAGAGAGTCCTGCCCCAGCTTACAAAAAAAAAATTATTCCTATAAGAAAATAAAATAAATAGTGATTTATTTAATTATTCTTCATGAGTTTAACTATAATTTTTTCCAAGGAAAAAAACGGTAACCTTTTATTAAAGAATTAATGAAAAGTTACACTAGCAGATGCAATGAAGCATTCAGTAAGTTGCCACATGGGCTCAAGTGCTTTCGCACCCCACGCAGCGTTAGAAGACTAACGTGCACAAAGAGAAGAGAATAGAGAAAGAAAGGGGTAAAAACCTGAATTCCGGCTGTGAGTAAAACTCACGCTTCAAGTTTTTCTCCCCTTTTTCTTTTCGACCTTGCGCCACTCTCCTTGAGTGGGATCGATCGAAGCAATGACTAACTGTGTTGATTCATTCGGATGCCCTGTTTCTTTGTTTGAGTCTGAAGTATCGGAGTGATGATGCCGTTTGCTGCCTCCCATGTTTTGATCCACGCTTGTCCTCTCTGCCTGATTTTGCTGGGTCGCTGCCTGATTTGTGTGGGACTGTGAAGCCTTGTTGTCTGCTATATTTTCCTTCTGGTTCTCTGTTTCAACTTCCTCTATGGTGGTATCATCCTCCTCTGCTTCTGTTTCTTCGTCTTCTG
Organism: Pinus taeda; assembly: GCA_000404065.3. Classification (NCBI taxonomy): domain Eukaryota; kingdom Viridiplantae; phylum Streptophyta; class Pinopsida; order Pinales; family Pinaceae; genus Pinus; species Pinus taeda. The sequence continues at coordinate 198,478 of APFE031248421.1, forward strand.
TTACCGAAGGGGCTTTCTTTTCCTCGGTTCTCTTCTTCATGACATCATCTATGTTCTGCCATCCTTTGGCCTTCCTTTGTTGCGGCTTGCTCTTGTTGAGGCTTTTGCATGCATTGAACAGATGACCTGTTTGTTGACATCCCCTGCATCTGAATGCTGTATTCTCATAGTCCAAAGGTTGTTTCCACTGAGTATTGTTGAAGTTCAAAATGATGCTTTCAGGTAATCCTTAGCTAAGATCTACCTGAACACATATCCTAGCAAAAGTAAAGATTCCTTTTATGTGTCTCTCTGAATCAATCTTTAACATTCTTCCAAGGGTATTCCCTATAGCTGATAAGGTCTTGTAGTGCCAAAAATGTATCGGAAGATTATGCAACCTTACCCATACTGGCATCCTTGATACCACCATAGTTTTGGCATCAAACTCCGGGAACCATGGGGCAACAAACAATCCCGCACTGCCCCAGAACCATGGTCCTTCATTGAGGATTTTTTCCTTTTCTCCTTCCACGAGGAAGATTACTATGAAGAAACCCTTCGAGCATAGGTGGATCTGGCAGTTTTTTGTCCAGACCGTGTGAATCCATTGGTACAAAGCATCCGTTCTAGGCCAGAAACCATTAAATCTACAAAGAACAACTTTTTTTTGTAGATCTGAGAATATGCATTTTACCTCAGGCGTATCCAGCGAGATGGAGGGACTCTCTGGCACTTGATCCACGATATACTGCCCTGGAGGTATATTAACAGCTGAAGGTTCTTTCCCCTTTGAAAGTTCTTTCCCTTTGGCTGCATCACGATAGGTGCCTGTAGGTTTTGAGGTAGATCCCTTAGATCCACCTCGTAGTCGGTGATTGAGGATAATTGTTGAGTCCTTTGCAACCCTGTAATGCTGGAGTGTGTGTTGATCCTGCAAGCATATCCCAGAAAATATTAGGATTTGAAATGCAACTGGAATTCCCAGTTTGTCTTGGATCTCTTTTTTTAGCTCCAAAACACTCATCCGTTCCCAGATCTGCACACAAACGTGTCTGCCTTCTGATGATCTGATGAAGATTTGTTTCAAATCTGTTATGTCTGCCTTGTTCAAATCCCGTTTTTCGGATTTGTATTCTGTATCTGGCGAAGTTTCTTTTTGCTTCTGCCTAGATCCGGCTAGATCTAGTAAATCCACCCTGAATCTACAATGCTTGGCCTTGATCTGCTCTACAGAGGGCATATAAGTCTCAAAACTCTGGGGAACCAGGTCCATACTCCCTGCCCATACTTGATCTTTGACCATGCCTTTTAAAAACGACCCTAGATCAGCAGATCGGATCCACGGCGTACCAAAATGGGTCATGAGGACTGTCATACGCCACTTTCTTCCATAATTGCTGACTGATCTGCCAGTCCTGTGCAAAGCGATCGCGAAGAAGGGCACATCCCGACGAGACTGGGTAAAGACCGATTGTTTTGGATAAATCTCTGGACGATCAGGTGTCGCCCTGTGGTAATCGACCTGCGCCCATAAAGAGGAGAAACACACCCTCTGTTTGCTGTGGTTTGAGCCATAACAGTCCTTTCCTCCAGCGGATCCGGCCCAGGACCAGAGCGGGGCAACACGCTCTGAGGACTCAGCAGTCTGGCTTCTCGCCGATCCAAAGCAATGAAAAACTTTTGGGGCCGTGGCAATGCAGATCGGCCTTCCTGAAACCCTAAGCCCGTGAACCTCCATCCCTCCTCCAGTCTCCATCTTAGTTGACCAAAATGTCTATAGGTTTATTTGCCTTACCACTCCTTTAACTATAAATTACTTAACAAAGGTGGTTTATTTAGTAATTTCTTACAGTGAAAGCAATTTTACTATGGTAAACTTGGCTTTACATGGTGTATTTCGATCCATTTAGTAAATTAGGCTAGATGATCAATTTTTTGGTGATAACAAATTTCCCCCCAACATACGAGTGTTAGGAGCAAAACGTATCACTGAAGTACGTTGTAAATACACAATCACTCGAAAAAACAGTGGAGAGAGAGACAGAGAGCAAAAAAGTTGAAGTGAGAGAGGATAGGGACAAAGGAGGTGAGATCAATGCAAGTCTCCTTTTATGTTGTGGTACCAAACCTCAATGAGGCAAGGGAGGCATACCCATACTCGCCGAGATAATGTAGTACAAAAAATAATGGTGCGCCCAAAAACATAAAACTGAGCAATGAAGTATATGTTGAATGGTACATGACATGCTGGCATAACAAAGCTAGAAAATAATACAATGTGTCCCATATACATAAGACACCTGGAGAAAACATGAGCCATTACTGAATACAATAATATCTAAGTAAATGAGATACAATGGCCCTTCCCTCAGAAAATGGGAGGGAGGGAGGGTAGAACAACCGAAGAAGCCTTGCTGAATAGGGAAGGGCTCTGCAAAACTGAATGGATCATTTGAAGGAGACGTGCACGCTATGAACACTGCGATCTGTAGGAACCAACCCCATTAACTCTGTGGAACTACATCTAAGGTTGTAGCATAATAGGAATGCATCCGGGCATGTGGGGGGCTACCTGAAGGGCCACCCCCTCATGAGGTCTGAAACATCTCACACACACCTGAGAATCATTGGTACAATCTGTTGCATCACTGGATTGTCAAGTGTATGAATCACGAACATGAAACAACCAAGTCAAAGGGAAATAATGAGTCCCTTTGCTCGATCTGAGGCGTTGAACAAGAATGGAAGTTGGAACCAAGATACACTGCCCTCTAGGCCATTCTTTTGGAATAAAAGAACTAACGTCGACAAAATAGGGACTGCGATAGGTGAGACAATGAGGATCCTCAACTAAGGCACGAGGGAAAATATTAATGTGACTAATGGACTGAAACCAAGGATAATGGGGAAAGTGGTACTAAGGGACAAACATATGACTTCCCTTGTTAGAGCATAAAGTGCATGGTTGGCCTGACAACAATTGACTCAACTCTAGAGGGGATGGGGATAGTATTGCTGGAGGCCAAAATGGGCAACACATGATCAACGATATGAAAAGATGGATGGAATACTATGATATAATGGGACGTGAAACAAACTCCATGGATGTAAAGGTGACTCATCACGGATGCTTTGAACAAGGGTGACTCAATGACGCTACCACATAGAATAGGCCCAGTGGAGACCATCAAAACATGAGTAAATGATGGTTGCTCATGATGAAAATTGACACATGGTACGACAAGTATTAAGAGGAGGTGGAACTCAAAGTAAAAGTGTCTCTTTATGAAGAAATATGATTTTGAAAGGCGACAAAGTGACCATTCTTCGAAAAATGACTTCGTGGTGAAGTGTCAAATCATCAAAAGCCGAGGAAGACCCATTATAGTACACGATGAGATCTTTCTAATAGTTTTGATGGTTCGTCAAACTGAGCTACGGTTTAGTCGCAATGGGCGACAGAAAAAATTGTGAATTTTTCTAGGAAAGGACGTTTTCCCTCCAATTTGAATTCATTTGCTAAGTTAGATGTTGTGAATTTGGAGAGGAGGAATAGGCCCTAAATCTTGTGGAAATCATAACAGACAAACCAATCATCGGAATCAGGATCTGCAACTTTTAGGTAGGTGGCCTTACTTATTTAAAGATGGCCTTAATGCTTCTTGGAATGACGGTTCTTGGTGAAGAATTAAGGGAAGAGGAAAATGAGAATGAACTACTAGAAGAGGTCTATAATCATTCTCACTCATTAAGTCAAACATGGGGACTATGTGGACATAGAGTAGAATATTTGAATATGTGGTGTCAAATGTCTATCATATGCGATGTGCATATGGCTCGCCAGAGAGGTCGGTAAGACAAACTATCCAAGGAATGGGAGGATAATTGACCATACCTAGATTCGGTGGGATATAGGCTGAGACTTATGTTAATCAATTGAGAAGATGGCCAGGGGAAAACCATCATGCCCCCAGCATGGGATACTTCCCGCAAGCATATGTGATGGAGGGGACTGATCTGGTATGCAAAGGTGGGAATGATGCCCCTTAGCAGGAGAAGTTTGTGGAGCGCCATGTGTTTCGAGTGATTGAAAAAGGGATTCAAGCATCTCGACCCAACTTGGCATGAAATCCTCCAAAGGATGATAAGGAGATGTAGGGGCATATGTGCCCCCCAGTATGCTATGGGTGTACTGGATGTATTTAGGGTGGTGGACTCCAAACACTTATATGTTTTATGTGATACATAATATGATTATGCATTTTTATAAGACGATGATGGTTCACCATGTGTTTTGCTTATGGTTGCCTTCTGCGATATACATGTGATAAATGCCAATCTAGAATGTTATTTTCAATGGTATCTATATAGTTATTTATGGCTCTAGGAACATGACTGAACGTAATGGTTTCAAATTCACATACCAACAACTTAACTCGTAGATATTTTCTAAATAGGACTTGGTTATGCACATGATACACACCATTAAATTGCATGACAAATAGCAAGGAATCTAAATGAACATGAAGATCAAGGAAGCGATGAGCAAGGGAATCGACTAACAAACCTATCACTGCATCATATTTGGCCTGGTTAAGTGGCAGATCCAATGCACACGTCGTTCGAAAGGACTAACGTATGCAAGGGGGTAAAAATGGCCTAGACTGTTGAGGCTAGATTCTTGGAGAAGCGACTCACACCATCGGCATGATCGATATATGGTGTGGATGATAGATTCATCTGAAAGATGCAAAAGACAATGAATGAGATGATGCAATCTACCTATCTTCATGGCAGAAATAAAGACACGCAAATCAAAGGGATATGCTACGAGCAAAATTTATTGAGGTAGAGTGCATGTGGATAATCAGGAAGGAGAAGGCCTTCAGAATCCTCCAAAGATATTCCCCCTTTCCTAAGTTCAAGGGTAATCAGGGGTAGACATATCTTCCATGATGTCCTCATCAGAATGGAAGATGGGCAGACGGGAGGAAGAATGACTACATGATGTGGCGGCAGTACCTGGTGCATCAACCTGAGAAAGAAGGTTCACATACGCATCATCTTGAATGGTAGGCGACGAGCTAGTAGATGGAGGATCTACGGATGTTGAGACCTGGGACTCAGTTGAAAGAGGTTCGATAGAAGCGCGCGCAGAAACCTTAGAAAGCTTTGCCTGTGAGGAACTCAAGGATGATGACAGGTAAAGGATATGGCCTGTGGTGTCCGTCATCTCGACATCAAGGGTTGGGATCACGATGGTAGTACTCAAGTCCCCCTATTTTGGTTGACTAGGGGTACCAGAATCCACGGGTAGAGGAGTAGGTGTTCCACTACGAGTGGCCTCGTATTCGCGAAGTGCTTCAAGGCAATCACAAAATTCATCGAGACGAGGGCAACAATGGGAATAGTGATGATGATGATTGCACAAGGCACAAGGGTGATTTGTGTGTAACATTCTGAGTTTCCTGGGTGGACCCAATAAGTTAACATGGACTTTAGGGATATTTGACTCAGGGAACGTTTCATGAACCAAAGGTTTGAGTTGAGGAAGTTCAAGACAATTATTGGTGTTGTGCCTAATAAATTTACACAATGCGCACGTAGGTGACGAATTTGGGGCCTTGGGGGCTGGAGGAGTTTGGGAGCCTTGTACTTAAGTTCTTTCCTCTTAGCTTTGCCCACCCGTCCGGATGCTTTTGCAATAGGAGTGGGTTCATGTTCAGGTTGTGATGGAACTGAAGCAGTGGCAGGGGCTGTATGGACTGCTTGAACTGGGGTTAAAGCATGATAAGGTCTTAATTGACTAGGTGGAATGCTTCCAGGGTGATCAATGTACCATACTAGGATCCCCAAAGTCATGTTTGGAAGGATGAGCGAAGCCATGACAGGGACAGAGAATACTCCCGGAGGGGGAAATAAGAAAGGTATTTGGCCTGCAGAGTAATGTCCCGGCTGAATAGATCCTAGATGGTTGAGACCTGGAGGAATAGTTCCTAGTGGAAAGATAGGAGATGCACCCACAAATGGAGGAGATCCTTGGGGGGTGGATCGAGAAGGCTCGACTGGGATGGAAAAATTAGGGTACTGAGGAGCTGGCTATTGATTGGATGTACCACATTGCTTGAGAGCATCCCGTGATGCTTGTAACATGTAAACACTCATAGAGTTAGGCTCTGAGATGAGTGGGGGAGGACCAGGGAAAGAACCCAGCAATGAAGAATCTTTATAGACTCCAGCTGAAACACTGGTGAGAGGAGTTGAGGACAGCTTATCTGACACCAATGAGACAATGGACTCGGGGAAGGTCACGGATGTCGGCTCATATTAAGTCAACTAATCAATGGTAATGATCTTCCATTCATGGGGGAAGCACATCTTGCCGAACACTACAGATGCGACGATTGTCATGGCATATGTGTAACTACGACCTAAGAGAATGTTGTAATCCAAAGGGGCATTAATGACTTTAATGTCGACATGGACAGTCTTGCCCTCAAGGGTCATTAGACAGTTGCAATACATGCCAATAGGCTGAGAGGAGTGTTCATCCCAAGCATGCAAAGTGATGGTGGAGGGGGACAACTCAGGTGACTTGAGTTGTTTTGAAGCGGTAGTGAACATCACACAGGTGGATGCACCTTCGTCAATAATGCATCGGGAGATGATGGCATTACAGAATCTATCTGGTATCTAGAAAGCAATAGATGAAGGCAATGGGGGATGTTATGATGTATCAACTGGGAAGACAATCAAGCGATCATGAAAAGGATCTATGACACCCAAGGCAGTTAGTAGAAATTTCTTTTGAGATGGGCACGACTGGAGGACTTCCAACGTAGACATGGCATCAAATGATTGCGCCAAGTTGTCTAATATACCGTATGTATGGGCAACTTGGTTAGAAGTCGCATTACGACGTAATGGTCCCTTTGGGATCTTAGGAATGGCCTCGAATTTAGGTTGAGGGATCTGTAACAGACCATTTGGTGTCATAAGAGGCTCAACACATGCTTTGGTATTCGACTCAGTGGCAGACGAAGTCGATGGCTTGTCATATTGACATGATCGAGTTTGCAGGTTGATATCAGAGGGATTAACCTCATCAGGGTTCATCATAAGGATCTGGTAGTCACCAGGACCAGAAGGTGGGGGGGGGGGTGGGCTGCTTGACTGGGCTGAGATTGATCAACTACAAATCCTTGTTGAGGGAAAGGATTTGTAAGCACTGTCGTTGAGATGGCGCGAGATTCTGAGGTGATTGTTGACTTCTACAAGCTGCTTGAGCTTCCCACATTTGGCACATCTTGGGTAAGAGTGGACACTCATGTGTATAATGACCATGTACACCACAACATGTGCAAGGGTTCTTCTTAAGAATAACCTTGTTCTACTTGGGTTGGCTGCCCTGTTGCTGGTTATTGGTGTTAGGTTGGCTCCCCTGGGATTCACTAGGTTGATTACCTTGATTAGCCTGGTTACCCTTATTACCCTTCCCCTTATTATTTTTCTTTGAATTTTAGAGATTAATCACACTTTGTTGCGCAAACACTTGAACTTGAGAGGGCGGTGGCTGCTGAGGCGGAGGAAGCACGGGAAGCTAAAACACTAATGCTTGAGGGGCTAAAGTGTTAGGCCATGCGTAAGGAGGAGCAATGGTTTGGTAGACAGGTTGGGGCCCTGAAAACATGTTGCTAGCAGGAGGGGCATAAGTGTTGGAGGAACTAGTGCCCCCCTGCGGATAGTCATAACTTTGTTGAGTATATGGCAAAGCGTGTGAAAGGGTTCCAACGATATCGTCGGCAGCGTGAGATACCCTCGGTGCATTAGCACTTCTAGGACGAGGGAGGTCTGGAATGACAGTATAGACATAACCAGATTGCGCATAAATTAAGTCATATCTTAGAGCGGTTTGTAAAGCTTCTTCCTTGGTCTGAGGAAAATGGGACGCGACATCTTTTCCAATGGGAGATAAAAGGCTCCTAAGAAACCAATCTAGATAGACACAGTCTTCGAAGAGTGGGGCATGACATGTGCTCCTCCTTCGACGCCACTCTTGAAAATGGGCGGAAAGGCGAGTGGCGGAGGACTAACGGAATGAGGCAAATAGCTCCATACCAGTGTTGTACTAGAGAGGTAAGTGGAAATATAAGAAGAACGCTTTATCAAGCGTCGTGAAAACAGAATGAGATGCGGTGAGCTGATATACATACCATTTTGCAGCGTCTCCAGTGAGAATTCATTGGAATAGCCGAAGACGAATGGAGTCGCCAATAATGGAGTTTGACAAACACCACATGTTGAAGGATCAGACATGGTTGGTAGGATCCTCTCCAGCATTACCCTCAAACTTTGGGATGTCTGAGGGAAGCTTGGTCGGCATAGAAGGCTAACCAGCATCGTGGTGTATAGGGTTGTTTATCAACTGGTTGAAATCTGGTAGACTTAACCCAGCCATAAAGGGGAGCATGGGGGCTCCCAGAACACTTATTGACACTGTTCTGCTTGATGTGACCACCTGGATAGAACCAGAGCCAACACCAGGTTGGGTTCCTGCACAAGTTGTGGGTCCAGACATGGTGATGATATGTTGTGAAGGAGGCTCGAAATCAAATGAACCGGGAGAAGAGTCGGTGTGGGGACTTGGAGGGCTATGAACTCGAATCCGACAGGGAGGGGTAATATGCCCAAGTAGAAAATGGGGGTGAAGGCCTAATAGTCTCCGCGACAAATGCCTAGGTGGTGCAATGGTGGTAAGACACATGTGACACGGAAATGGTAAGGGAGATCAACAATATGCCTTTGTCTTGATGAGGGGAGATAAATTTATTATGTTAAGTCTTGGCTTGGTAGTGTAAACCAAGAGCCCTTTGCTTAAGGTGTGCTTGTGTGTGTGAGTGTATTTATTGATTAAGCCCAGAACGTGTTTGTAAAAAAGAAAGAAAATAAACTTGTTGAAAATAAACTGAAATTAACAACAGAAAATGAACAACAAAACAATTAACTAAACCCCACAAACTGGGTTTGCCAACACTATGCTGGTTGGTGGCTAAATTGACAGAAAATATACTAAAATGGTTAAGAGATCTAAATGTAGGTGTGACTGGGATCAAGTGACACTAAGCTGTTAGAAAGTGGTGCAGCAACAACAAAAAACCTAGGGCAACTGATGGGACCCTAAGACCAAGGACCAAACAAGTTGTAAAATGAAACTATGGATGGTGACAACCTATCTTTATAGATTTGAAACATACGGGTGCAGATCTGGAAAATATGGCTGAAAGCGTTGTAGAAACTCAGACTACTCACTGAGCTAAACTCCTCTTACAAAGGTGGAATCGTACTAGAAGCCCTAGGGGGGATATATTTGACTTCAACAAGTAAATCAGAGTAGATCAAGGCCTAAGCGGGATGAGATAGGGGTCAGACAACCCAGCAGACAACTCTCTTCAAAACCCTTAAATAGATATGAGAAAAACCCTAAAACCTAAAAATCGCAGGTACTAACCTATTTTTCAGTTGGAATGCACTTTTTGGGTTGATAAGTGTGCTCTGGCCTCCAGATCGCACTTTTTGGGCGAAAAAGTGTGATTTCTGTTCCATGGATCCTGGTCGGTAAATCTCAGGAAAAACTGTCGCCTTTGTCGCGACTAGTTGTCGTGACATGCGAAAAAGACCAGAAAGCTTGCGGAAGTAAAAAATTTAACAGATATAGGGTTAAAAAACTAGGAAACATTAAGAGAATTGAAAAAAGAAGAAACCATAAGCTGAAAACCAAAGGTCACCCAGGTTTCTAGATCTTAAGTATAAAACCAATAGAGTCGTCAATTTTGTGATTGGCAACAATCAGAAAATCCCCAGCGAAGTCGCCAATTTTGTTGTAGTGTTTTCTTCTCAAAGATGTACGAAAAAAACCTACTTAAGATCATGGATGACAAACATTCTCAACAATATAAATGGTTGCTAAAGATTATAGATCTGCAGCAATTGAAAGAAACAAAACCTGCCAAAATTATAATATATGCCACAATCATAGTTAAACAACAAAAAGAAATAGCAATAACTCCAATCATCTAATGGAAACCAGATATACAAAGAGTAGTTTTATTATAACACATGTGAAGGGAACAAATAAATGCTATCAGTCCCCCTCTGCGGAATGGGTTCCTCGCTATCCTCAAACGTCTTTAGCTTGTGTAGAGTCTTTCTCCTCCATAATTTGTAAACCCAGCAAAAATATGGTGTGCGACAATGGAAATAATCAGAGTTACAACAATGAAGATAATCAAAAGTGAATAATGAATGGAAAAACCCTTCTATTTATAACAAAATATTGAGTTACCCTCGAATAATGAGCAATAATAAAATATTATTAACCCCATTCTTGGAATAACCATTTGGAATATTTTATTATATTTAGTTAGGAAGGAAAAAATATTTAAACTTTTATTTAGAAATAATAAATAAATAAATAATTTATTTATCATCTCAAGGAATTAGTTAAGGAATAATAAACAAATAAGGATTTATTTAATTATTCCTAAGGGATTTAGTCAAATTTGACAAAGAATAACAATTAATTAGTGATTGATTAATTATTCTTAGAGAAAAATAAGATAATTAATGATTTATCTATTTATTTTTCATGATTGGGTCAAATATGACAAGGAATAATAATTGAACAATGGTTTAGTTAATTATTCCTAGAAGAAAATCAAATAAATAATGATTTATTTAATTATTCTTCATGAGTTTAACTATAAATTACTTAAGAAAGGTGGTTTATTAAGTAATTTCTCATAGTGAAAGTATGGTAAAATTGGCTTTACATGGTGTACTTCAACCCATCTAGTAAATTAGGCTAGATGATCAATTTTTTGGTGATAACAAATGGCGTAAGAAGTTTCGTAATAACTATTTTCAACTATGGTAGTTTTGCTTTTCAAAAACTAATAACCTTCAAATGACCATTGATAAATATATTTTTCTTTGTTAAGATTGGGGTTGAGGAACATTTCATCAGATAGTGATGGAAAAATTTAAATACAATTTTGTGGCATCATCATAAATTTTACAAGATGAGGGACTTGAAAAATTAGGAAAGTTGAAAGTTGGCATGATGAAATCATCTTTGCATAATTATTCCTTAAAAATAATATTATGTTTATAGATAAACAAAGATAAATTGATTACCCTATCATTATGTCAAAGAGGACCTAGACTATTAAAAGTTTTTCCCATTCACCAAGGAGAAAAAGATTGGAAAGATTTACATATGTTGAATCAAACGTGAAAATTGGCCAATAACAATAGTTGTGATTGAGGTAACAACAACCGTGACTTTGGTAACAACAACCATGACTTAGGTAATAACAATTGTGATAGAGGTAACAACAGTTTTGACTGAGGGAACATCAGGGAAAGGGAAAAAGGGCGTTGCGACTGGAGTAGCAGCAGGGAAAGGGAAAAAGGGCGTTGCGACTAGAATAGCAAAAGGGAAAGGAAAATGGGTCTTGCAACTAGAGTAGCAATAGGGAAAGGGAAAAAGGGTGTTTCAATTGGAGTAGCAGCAGGGAAATGGAAAAAAGGGCGCTGCGACTAGAGTAGTAGCAGGGAAAGTGAAAAAGGGCATTGCAACTGAAGTAGCAGCAGGCAAAGGGAAAAAGGGTGTGGCGACTATAGTAGCAGTCTGGAAAGGAAAAAAAAGGAAAGAGTAGTTGTGACATAGGGAACAACAACTGTAACTAAGGTAGCAAAAATTATGATTCGAGATTTACTTATCAAATATTACCATTGTTGCATGTTACAACCTCAAAACTACCCATACCATTTTAAGCTTGTAGACATAAAGTATCAAGTATGACTATGGCAGTCTTCCCAAAAACTAACTTAATGGGCGATCCTAGCAAGGTGATATAGAGGAGGCTTAGTCATCAAACAATCATAGTCACTTTACAAAATAATGAGGAATTAAGAGTGAATCATTCCTTACAAGACTTACCATAAGAGTTTTTGATATTAGATCCGAGGAAACCATATACTTGATAAAACTGAGGAACAAAAGTATAAATGTGGAGCAACATCATGAAACTTAAGAACTTCCTTCTTTTATTTTGAGAACAAAAGATGTGACTTTGAAGTAAACAACACTTGAAACTTAAAAACATAAGAGAAATCAGAAAAGAAACAACACTTTATTTAAAAACAATAAATAAATAAACAACTTAAGTTACAACTATTGTGATTTGGTTGCAACAATGTTGTTTCTAAAGGGAACATCAATCTGTTTCCAGGAACAATTTATCAATGGTGAAAAAAAATGCTTTGGCGGTAATGACTTGGATGTTCCAATGGAAATCAATTCCCCACTTCTCCTGTTATGAATTCGTTAAGTGATGAAAAATCTTCATGTTGTTTTCTCTGTGTCGGTCAACAATAGCGGGAACAATTTTGCAACAAGCTCTCATGATCCAATTTGTTTAGATCATGGTACCTAGAAAGTATCAATATCATATGATATCATATTTCTTAATATATGATTGGATGAAATTCTCTTATTTCATTATCATTTCCTTCAAGAATCGCTCGTTCATAAATTGACCTCCTTTATTCTCCTGGGACCTGCAATAAAACATGAAATCATGGAAGAAGAGAGGTGATCGGGCTCTCCTAATCCAAGACATATGAAAAAAATAACAAGTAGTTACTCTATAAAACAAATCCATAGAAGGATAAATAAAGCAAAATTTATTTGTCACCTGTGGGAGAGTAGTGGTCGACATACTAACCAACAGTGTTTTAATCATAAATCCTTTGTTTTTCATCTGATTTGAGTGATTCCAAAGTAAAACAAAAGATAATTCAAACATATATAACCAATGAGAACATGTTTTCAAAATTCCATGATATGATATGTCATATTTACTTAGAACAACCTGCATAACAAAGCCATTTTTGATTTCCCAACTTAGACCAACAATTGATATTTTAAGCATAAAGTTTTCGTTTGATGATGGAATGAACTAATTCAAATTGGAGATTAAATTAGATTCATTTATATATCTCCAATAGAAACATGTTTTGAATATAATAAGAATTAATGAGTCAAATACGCTACTAAACAACCGGGAAAACAAAGTTTTAAGAATGTTGACTTACAATAGGAAGTCAGTATTTTGGTCATAACTTCATCATATGGTATCGAAATCAAGTGATTGAAATTGTATTGTAAACTAGATTCATAGGAGAATATACCATAGAAATAGGTTTTCAAAATCTAGTCATTTAGGCCTCCAAAATATTATTGTCCCAACTCTATTCCTGAGAGGCCTACTAGACATCCTGTCAATGTTTTGGTCATAATGTTTTCGTTTCAAATCAAAATTGAGTGATTCAAATTGGATTATAAAGTAGACATAAAGGACTACTTAGGATATAAACAAATTTTAAAAATATTCCCATTTTTCCCTCGAAACATGATTGTTCCAACTATTATTCCATAAAATTCATCAAGCGGGCAAGGCATAAGATATGATAATCAAGCAATTTTTCCAAAATGGTGATCAAAATGAATATGAGTGTTTGTAGAAATATTATTTTCAATATAATACATCTACATACATAAAGAGATTCAAATATTTATCACCGATGTTAATTTTCACAGTGTGTTGCAACAAAAACAACTATTTTTTACATATACATAAGTTTATTTATTTATCTCTTTATTTATCATGTTTTCTACACTAACCTACTCTATCTTTAAAAACTAAAATATACTTACGTATAGATTACTTCCAATGGAGCCATTTTCGAAATAAGGCCTCAAGTATGCACATACCAAAATTTAAAAAATGCATGTTAATAAATACTAGGGTATGAGAGACAGACTTCCTCGTTAAGGATGGTGCCAAGATTTGCTGAAGTAGGGAGTGATGTTGCAAGCAAATGAAAAAGTGAACCAGTCTTCAATATAGCCTTGATTTCCCATAATTGTCATATCATGAAGTTCTTATTGATCTCGACTGGGTCCCAGATTGTGTTGATTCTTCCTTCCCTGACCTCTACCTTGGGGATCTTCCTCTGTCCCTTGGTTTTGTTTCCATGTTCATACAATCTAAGAGATAGTTAAATCAAAACAACCAAAACAAATCATGGTGAAAGGGTTGGTGCAAACCTCACCTGACCAGGGCGAGAGAGTGGGTTTTTACAGTAAAAAGACCGAGAATTAAAACAATCAAAACAGTCTAATGCTCGGGGTCCTGGAAAAGGTTTGGTGCAAAGCCTCGCCTGACCAGGATGAGTGAGTGGTTGCTACAATCAATTAAAAGGTAGAAAATTTAAACAATCAAAGCAATCTAATGCTCAAGTCTTGGAAAAGGCTGGTACAAAACCTCAACTGACCAGGACGAGAGAGTGGTTCCTACAAAAGACGAAGAAAAAAAAGAAAATCAATCTAATGCTCTGGTCTTGGAAAAGGTTTGGTGCAAAGCCTCACCATACCAGGACAAGGGAGTGGTTCCTACAAAATGCAGAGGAAAACAAGCAAAGTAATCTAATGCTCGGGTCTTGAAAAAGGTTTGGTGCAAAGCCTCGCCCAATCAGGACGAGAGAATGGTTCCTATGGTCAATATTGTTTGTACTTTTGAGCCTTTGATAGCCTCCTTGGCAATGACGCAAAAAATGTTGGTGTCTTAATATGGGTTTATAAATTCAGTCCCTCTTGCATTTATTGTCAATCTGGGGTTTGTCTGGCTATTTCAAGGTTATCGTGCAAGGTCTATGCAGGCCATAGGCTCCCTACCCAGTATTGAGAAATTACAAATTACAAGGCCCAAAGATATCTAAATCAATCCAACAAAAATTAACAAACCAAATAACAACAATCTTAAATAACATCAATCAAGAGTAACAATAATTCAAAGTAACAACAATTTGGAGTAACAACAATTTGAAATAACATCAATATGAAATAACATCAATATGAAATAAAAACAAGATAATAAAGCAACAAGAATGAAACAACAATCATAAAGCATTAACGATATAATTAAAAAAGCACACCTATCCACACAAACCGTATCCAACAACACCTAATCGAAAGAGTGGGCCCAACTATCCAATCAGGGTCATGGCTGAGAATTACAGACTACAGAAA
Source organism: Pinus taeda (assembly GCA_000404065.3). Taxonomy (NCBI): domain Eukaryota; kingdom Viridiplantae; phylum Streptophyta; class Pinopsida; order Pinales; family Pinaceae; genus Pinus; species Pinus taeda. The sequence goes on from APFE031248421.1 coordinate 213,614, forward strand.
ATTACAATATGATGAAATGCTCATTAATTCATAAAAATAATTACAAACTGAAGTTCTTCAACTACACGTCAAAGGAAAACCTTCAATATATGATCTGCTCTCTATGTGTTATCTCCCTTTTCTCTCTCATTTGTGTTTTAAATACACAAACAAGAAAAACAATTTTACAACAAACTAATTACAAAATGATTTCCCATATCATTTAGATTGATTACAAAATCTCAATAAGCAAGATGAAATATGGGAGACCTTTCCATCATTATTCAATTGGATCAAGTCGAATCTGGTATTGCAATTGAAGTAATTTGGAAAATGACCACAACAGAAAATCTACGAAAATGTCCTTCAAGAACCCTGTCTTTCTCTCAATAAAAACCGAATTTTGGAAAACTTCTTGTTGGAAAACTAATTTGGTCTTTTCTGCACAAAACCCATATCTCATATTTCAAGATTCTTTTGTGTTTGCCCAAAACATCCAATGCAAAACTATCACCTTTTATCCCATCGAATTTCTGAGTTTGAATATTTGATTATGAGCTAAAGATAATATTTGCAATCTGGAAGAGATCTTGGTGGCTAAAATTGTGAGTGATGTTATAACCAATTCACTAATAAACCATCACCGACAAAATCATGCATAGAAATCATCAATTTATTAAAAATAAAGGAGAACAAGTATTACTTATCCACAAGAGCATAAATAATTATGAAATGGAATTATATGATGAATTATGATAAATAGAACAATAAAAATGGATGTTTAGAAGTAATAATAATAATGATAAATTAGTGGCCCAACAATTACACAAAGGTGGATATCCATTGTAAGTATCACCAACCCATTTATGAAGCTTTAATTAAGCATATATGAGATATGACCCATAAACAACTATTTTAAATCTAGAGTTTAAATGCTTATCCATCAAATTTTGTACTTGAATCTCCTTGACGACATTATCATGTTATTTGATTTGGAAATAATACTATGAATTGATGGTTCGTGCTGACTTCGGGTTTGGGATAGCCTTACTGAGAAGTTTTTCATCTATGTTGAAGTCATCCACCAATGTCGCTTCATAACTTGTGATTCACCGCAATATACGGTCACCGGGAAGAAGGCGACGACGAAGGTCCATTTTGCAGTTGAAGGCACCCCAAGCTTCAAGAAGGAGCTCGCAGGAGCCTCCACCAGTCGCCCAAACTCTATCACCCAACAAGAGGGGAGCTCCCAGGAGACCCCCATTAGCCTGGATGATGATTTGGTGGCTGCCAATTAAGAATGAATTCGGCCAACTCTCTTTTGTCTCTTCTCCTCTGTAGAGATCTAACTGTTGCAGACTTCTTAGTCTCATAAATATTAGACTCGGGCCTAGTCTGCTCCACTTTGGCTATAAGTAATACTCTCCTTTTTTAGGATGTTGTAAAAAGGGTTCTCCTCTGTTTCCATCAAAGAACACATAACCCATTTTTTACATCACTGCTATGTAAAAAAGATAATACTAAGGCCACATCAGGCTTTTCTGTTGGTCCTTGTGTCGGGCTCTCTCCCTCGCACAACCCAAACAATGTAATTTTCAAGATTTTTCAATAATACATAATATCTTATTTACAAAAGAAAACTAACTTTGGGATTGGAGAAGCAAGCCTATGGAAGGTTATCGACCTTAGAAACTAGAATGAATTATGTGTAAGCTTATTTGGCTAGATCTTAGCAAGGTCGATGCACAGGTGGCATAGACATGGAACGAGAGAGGGTTTACCTAACTAAAAGAATAGTTCATTGGCAACTTTGTATCGTATCACTAAGTAATTGCATGCCCCCTGCCAAATTCACCATTGCTACCTCAAACGAATTGTAATTCTCCCATACACCGCCATTGCTAGAGGTTTATGTTGGTAATTGAGCTCAAGTAACTGGTAAACATGCTGAAAAAATGTAAGATTAGAAGCGCCAAGAAACACAAAGCTACTGAATTTTTTTCACTTAGCCATAAGAACGTAAGAGATCAAGGTATGTTTCTCCCACTTATTACTATGGTGTGTAGGCATATGATTATTGTCATGTAGCTTAAAAATGCAAAGGGAAATTCCTTTTCTCCCATGTTTCCAATCTTCTATGATATTTTAAAACTTTATGTATACATTATTCTTCCGAGTCATCTTCAAACTGGAATGTCATGCTCACTATACAAATGTACACAAATTTTCCCCTTCCACTTCAATTTCCAGCTAGGTCGAAAATAAAAAGGTTGTTACTTCAAATTGTTTTGTACAACATGTTACTTCAAATTATTATGGCATATTTATTGTATGATGTTTTGAAAACACATGTGGATGATTTATGGTTGATTTTTTTTAATTATATTGTTGATCGTTCCTCCATTTATAGATAAAGGAGGTACAAGGGACATGCTATCTTTGGGGCAATATAAGGAGTATTTTTGCTTAATCGAGTAGTGATTATTTGGTCAAAGATGTTATATTTATTATTTAATAAATGTAAATAATCAGAAGTTCAAGTTAAAATAGAGAGGAGGTTCTCACCTACCTAAATATTAAATAAGATTTAATTTTGATTTAATTCCCCCTTTAGAACATTTGATCCTCATTAAACAAATAAAAAATGGTTAAAAATTAAAATAGTAATGAATTTCGAAAAGTGGCTGAACTACTCAAGTGCAATGAAGACATGTATAAGATGATAGAACCTATGAAGGGAAAAGAAGGACACATTATGAGGAGAGGCATGCAATAACATTTATGAGTTGTCATTTTCCTCTTGTTTAAAATTCTACAAGTTATAGAGGTTAATCTGTTAGTGACAACAAAATTCCTTCAAAGGAGAGACAAGGCTAGAGAGCAAACCGTTAATTCTTTTGCACCATTTTATAGGTATACTTGTTTTTTTTTGCATTTTAACATGTTGATAGAAGGTATGGTTTTTCTACAACTTGTTAGCGCTTGAGATTTCACCTCAGGCTGAGAAAGGCAAACCTTCAAGGCAACATCAAACCATTTCACCTCGTAGCTAGCCCTACGGGGTATGAGAAGGCTCTCTCCAGTCAATCTCGTTAAATTTTCAATGGGAAGAGATGACCAATCAAGGTAACACAGATATTAGGCTAGTAAACTGATTTGAAAGTTGATTTGGGGGTTTTTTGGGGTTTTTTGGTGACAAGTTGAGGATCTGCAATTTAGGGTGCGGGGATTGAGCTCAGTTTTTGCAGGTGGGTCTTTGGGGCAAGGTAGGAGTTTGTGCTGATGCTTTTAGCTGATATGGATGATCAAGGAGGAAAGAGGAGAAGCTAAAGAGGGCAAACAATGACTTTGAATCCTCTTTAGACAGTGGAAAACATAAACATTTAACAAATTTGAAAGCTGAGCATGACATGCATGAATTCAAACTTTATCACTTCATTTGTTTAATAAGCTGCAGTAAAGAAAGATATGGAACACATAAACACACTTACAATTACAATAAGAGAACACACCATCAACACAAGAGTCCAGAATCCACAATGATGTCTGCAAAACCCTGGCCTTCCTTTTCCTCAAAATTGCAGAGATACAAATAAAATATACAATAGAGCTTCTCCCTCAAGAGTCCAACCATGAAAATGAGTAAGAGAAGGCATAATATAGAAGATCTAACTCCTTTCCACACCTCTAGGGGTCGAGCTCAGCTTCCTAGGAGCTGTTTCAACTAATTCTAAACTAATCACTAGATAATAGGCAGTCAAAACAACTTGCCTCTAAAACTTAGGGAACCTATCCATGCATTAAATATTTACCATTTACATCAAGGAAACTTCTAGAAGTGTTCAAGGAGAGTAAAAGTATCTAAGTGCCATGAAAATTACACAAAAATCCATCCTTTACATGCCTCAAAAGTCAACCAAGGTGAAAACAGTGTTTTGCTGGCCGAACTGGTCAAAACAGGGAAATTTCCCTGAGTGGTCACGCCCCTCACTTTGACTGGTCGCGCGCATTGACAGCTCTGTTTGAGGGCCTTCCTGGTGTCCCAATCAGGTGCAAGATAGCTCATCACTTTGCTCACAGTTTTGGGTGTCTGACATGGTTTAGGAGCAAAGTGGACAAAGTGAACTGCTGTCTCTGCTTGCAAAAATGTTGAACTCTATGTTGTTTCAAGGGGGAAAAAGACACGAGGGAAATGTTAGGGGAGGGATCTTTCAACAAGGAATGGGAACGCGTGATATGACAGGGAATTTTTTAAGGGAAAATTCACAAATTTTCATGCATATAGAATCTCATTTTCATCATTGGGAAATCATTTGCAAAGAACATCTTGTAAGGGAAAAAGCATGTATGATAATGACCATGGAAGGAGCATACATGTGTGAATAGGGACATAGGAAACCATACACAATTTACTTATTGTATTTTCATGTGCATCATAATGCAAAATTTTGGTCATGTACATTTTTGACATAGGGGGAAGGGTTTTATTAAGCAAAGGATGTCAAATTGATACAAGGGGAAAACAGTATGTACATGTGTTTTTACAATATACACAGCAACATGTTTTGTAATTTTATTGTCACATTACTCTTTTCTTCATTGCACATATATATTTTTCTTTTGGCTTTGTTTTTTACATGTGTAGGATGTTGGTGTAGGGAATTAGGGTTTTCATATGCTTGGGGGAGGGATAGGGTTTACATTTTAGGCCATGGGGAAAATTTACATTTCTTTGCAAATAATAAGGGCAGAGACATAAGCATGACTTTGTGAAGAAAAGGGGGAACAAGG
>APFE031248421.1:218868-231129 GCA_000404065.3 Pinus taeda
ACCTTGCCTAGGCACAACTGAAGCATGGATAAGCTGTAAAATGACCCTATGGAACTTGACATGATGATGAAAACCCTATGAATGATGATAGACTCAGCTGAATGATGACCTGGATTAGCATTTGGGCAATTTTGAAAAGAGTGAGAGCAAACCCTAGACCTAATGCCTAGTGACCAAATTTTGCTTGAAGACTCACTGAAATGACAAAATTTGACCTTGACACTTCAAAGTCACTTTGTAAGAGCACATTTGATCACTGGAGGAAGGCTGGAAAGACTGACACTAACACAACTAATGCTAATAGCCTTTTAATTTTTTCAGACAAAACCAAGCACGTATAAATTTCATTAGATTATCAGAAGGGTTGATTCAAATTGTTTCAAATCCTAATGTTGTCCTGAATGGTTGTATATGGTTTTTGTAACAAACTTGGTTAAAAATTCATGTAAAAAAATATGACCAAGGTCATGGGACACGTATTCCAAGACAAATGGCGGGAAAAACATCCAAGTGGGTGTTTACTTTGGTTTATTAAAGGCTATGGAAATTGGCCAACACAAAGAGGCATTAATTGGCATTTTATTTATGAAAATAAAGGAGAATAAGAGAAAAGGAAGGTGAAGAGTCAGGTATTTGCATGAGGAGAAAATTGAAGGAATACAGAGGAAAATGAAGAAAATAAAGGCCTTAATGATAAAAAGTCTTATGAGGATCATTTTGTAGTTTTTTGTCAGTTCAGTTATAAAACTCTTATTCACTACTCTCTCTCTCTCTCTCATACTCTTGGACACTTAGAGTTTTCTTGGAGTACTTTTGGAGGAGTGTGAAATACTTGGGATTGGGAGAAAGAAGTCAAGGAAGAGAAAGAAATCACAAGAGGACATTGGGTTCAACAACTACAATGGATTTTGCTTGCAGGTACCGAGCTGCATGTATGGTTTCCTTGCTAGTTTTGGCATGCATGACACATGCATGTGGTTTCTTGGTTATGACCTATCATTGGCATGGATGATTGCTTGGATTGACAATGGTTTTTCCTAGCCTTGCCATTTTTGGGATATCCATGGTGTTGTGGGTTTTACCTTTTGTTTTATGGTTGGTGCTCATGTTCCTTATGGTTGTGGGTTTAGTTACTAGTTCCTAGAGCCTTGGTTGGACAAATGCTCTTGAAGCCCTGTAACAACTTGGGTTGAGTTACCAGTCCTGTAAAACTTGGTTGGACAAACACTCTAGATCCCTTGGTGGGTTAAGTTACTAGCACTAGGAGTTTTGGTTGGACAAACGCTCTAGAGCTCGAAGACAATTGTGGGTTGAGTTACTAGTCGTGGAAGCTGGGTTGGAACAAACGCTCCGAGGCCCTAGACAACTTGGATGGAGACCGATCTAGTGATGATTAATGATGTCCGACTGTGAGATGTAATCACTGGTTGAGGTTTGAGGCTGTTTGGCCTCTAGAATCCCTAGTTTGGTTTTGCTTGGTTTATTCCATGAGATCCCACATTCATGCTTGAAATATGGTGCAGGGGTGATTGGCTGAAAGAAAGATTTGGTTTAGCCCAATCTATGGTCGGGTGGTATGTGGAAGTCCCTAACTTGGTTGGCATTTTCATATGTTAATAAGAGGTTTTTTATGTTGTGATCTATGAGCATATGTATTGATTATGATGGTGACATTATGGTTGAGTTGCCATGGTTTATATGTTGGTTATTAGTTGGTTATATGTTGTTTATATGATGTATATTGTTTATGGATCTTGACATGTTTTATGGATATGTGATTGGTCATCCAATGCATGATATAATAGATGCAATTGAAACTATATGAGAGGGCATTAGACCTTCTTCACGATTTTTAGATAAGCATGAAATCCCTGTGTTCAGATATGTTGTTATCACATGTAGATTTCATGTTTACGATATGTTTGACAAAATGCATGTCATGGCTAGTAGCAGTCAGATCAAGTCCTTGGTCAAGTGTTTGCATTTTCAACCTCGTTTCAACGTTAATTATATTTTATGGAAGTTTCATGAAGTTTTGGTTAGTGGCCTGAGTCCTAGCCCTGAAAAAGTGGCACAAAATCTAGGGTTGTTAGCACAAAATTGCCTGAAAAAGGCCATAGTCACATGCATACCTTGTTGTGGTAGCCACTGGAGGTCCTCAGTCTCATGCATGGCTTGTCATGAGAGCGACTGGGGGGATAGATCAACAAAACATCAAGTTGTTTCAGGGGTTGGGCACCTGGAAGGGTTGATTGTCTCCTGAAGGTTCTGTAGCTCTTGAGGAAGGTCATATTGGTCTTGTCTTGTCGGTTCCACTTCCTTAACTGTATTTGGGGATTTGAATCATATCATAGTAACTCTTCATCACATGTTTACCCCAGTGGACCAGTTATCTTGGGTAAATGTGGGAGGAGGATGTTATAGAGTGGTATCAAAGCATGGTTCAACACTTAGATTAGATGGGCGGAATGTGTTTGTCATGCATGCATGTAGGTTGTATATGTGTTTGATGTGTATGCATGGTGATGGTCATTATTGCATTTTTTTGTCATGTAGAAATTGATTATGTTGATGTTGGGATGTGTTTGTCATGAATGCATGTCAGTTGTCTATGCATTTGTTATGAATGTCAGTGTCTATATGTTATTATGCATGCCTTGTCATGGTTATAATTATACATGTATAGTAGGTCATACATGTATTGTGAGGTCATTGTATGTAGTTTATGTCAACATGGTGTTGTTGGTTGTTATGATTGTTCTAGGTGGATATTGGTGGCCACCCGCCTATTCCACCTAGACTTCTAGTTGGTTTCATCTGTTGCCATGTTTATTGAAACATTTACTATTTTTAGTAGTTTTTCGGATATTGAATTTCGGAGCAGTTTTGAGCCCCTAAACAGTGTTTTTTGAGGTTTGCAGCAGACCCATAGACGTAAGGATGGGCCTACGACTATGGGCCTACTGAAAATCATGTAGTACTCAGAGAGACCTTTCCAACAAGGTATCGTACACACCAAACAAAGATAATATGACCAAGTTACGACCCCAGAAAGTTGGCTACCCAACTAACCCCAACGAGGCCCGCAAAATCTTGGCGTTCCATCTCTTGGGGTTAGGGTTTTGGTTGTTCAGAGTTTTCCCTTATTGTTCAATAATAAATAGGCCCTTGAGCCTCATTGTAACACAGTTCAGAGGCATGTATCCGCCACATCTCTTCTCAAAGATAAGCTACCATCGCCCGAGCTAGTTTATTTCCATTCTGTTTGTAAGCATATTTCAGTATTTTGATATTAATGAAATGAAGAGTTTATTTTGTTGCATCTCTATATTTATGGTTATATATGTAATTTTTTGTGTTCCTATTTAAGTTCATATCAGTGGTATCAGAGAAGTCTATTGTTTCTCTGTTTTTATTTGCATGTCCCCAACAAGGTTAGGATATAAGGAGTTAGGGTTGAAATAGGTTGAACCTTTACAAGACCAGCCTCACAAACCCCAATGGCCTCCCATGGCGGAAGAAAAGAAAGACGAGGGGGCAGGAGATCCTTTCAAAATATTTCTTGAGGAATCCCTCGATCGACAGAGGAACGTGATGATGGATAACTTTTCCTGGATCCTTCGAAGACTATCCACAGGTGACGCATCTTCATCCAGTAGCCACTCAGGATATGCCACTCCTTTTAAGGTACAAGTTAAATCTGATATTCCCATGTTTGAGGGTCAGATAGATGCAAACATTGTAGATCAATGGTTAAATATGTTGGAAGTATATTTTTCAGTTCATGAATTTTCCAATCGAGAAAATATTACTTTTGCACTTCTCAAAGCCGCCCCACACATCAAGGATTGGTGCGAAAACTACTGTGAACAAAAGGACAAGAGGGAATCCTCATTGTTTTTAGGTGCACCCACTTGGAATTCTTTTCAAGATGCCATCAAGGAACAATATTACCCTCTCAGGAGCTATGAAGATAAATACATGAAGTGGAACATGCTATGACATGGAAGGGATCAAGATGTGTTGGAGTTCACAAATGTTTTCCATACCCTTCACACGAAGCTGGGTATAATGGATTCTAAGCAGCATTTGGTACTCAAGTACCGTAGTTGTCTACACAAATACATCTAGGACGAGATGGAGTTCCTGAACATCTCCTCGCTCGGCATGACGTACCAATACGTTGTCAAAATTGAGCAGAAGTTTAAATAGAAGAAGCAAGGCTTTGTATATGCGAAGACGAAGCAAGGAAAAGGTGCCCCAAACAACAAAGCAAAGGAAAAAGCCAAGGCGGGATGACGCAAGACAACCCGCCAAAGCTGCAATCAAAGAACAACACCACAAAGACAAAGAAGGACATGGGAAAATGGTGTGAGTTCCATAAGAGCTCCACTCACAACGCAAGTGAGTGTCAGGCCAAGAAGTCACTAGTGGTCAAGCTGAAGGCTTCCAAACCAGATGAATTACTTGAATCTTAGTCGAAACCTGGAAAGGGGAATGAAAAAGGGAAGCATATCATTGACGCGGAGCCCAGTGCCACTGTGGCCACCATAAAGATCTAGAAGAATGAGCCTAAATATACACAAGAGGGATAACGCTTCTTCCACTCATAGATGTGGGTGAAGGGTTCTCCCTTGTAGTTCATTATTGATAGCAAGAGACAAAAGAACCTCATTTCAATAGAGGTTGTGAAGTGACTGGGCCTACTGACTACAACACATCCGGAGCTGTACACCATCAGGAAGCGTCACTAAGGACGAGATCTCTGCGTCAGCCAACAATGTCACCTTCCCTATAGCGTCAAGCCCTTCACAGATGATGTATTGTGTGATGTTTCTCCTTTTGAAGTTTGTGATGTATTATTATGACAACCATCCTTGTGGAAGTGGCACATTGTATATGAGTCTAGACCTCGATCTATGATTATTACTTTGGGAAATAATTTGTACAGGATACTAGAGGTAGCCCTGCCTACCGCCATCTCTTTCATCACTGCAACGTAATGTAATAAGATCATTTCCCAGAACAGGAATTTTTTTTCCTTATGATTCGTCCTCAGGGGAAGAAGAAGGTTGTGGCCGTGAATTCTAGATAGGGCTACTCTACGCAACAACAATAGATGGACAAGGTCATGGAGGAGTATAGGGATATTTTCGCCTCACCTACAGAGGTACATTTGAAATGTCAGGTTAAGCACTCCATCAATTTGACCTTGGGGGCGCCGCTAACCAATGACCGATGTATCGATGCCCTGTTCTAGAGAATAATGAGATCAAGAGGTAGATTCAGGAGCTGTGGTAAAAAGGGCACATCAGGCCAAGCTCATCGCCCCGTGGGAGCCCGATTGTATTGGTACAGAGGAAGGACAAGACCTAGAGACTTTGTATTGACTATCGGGTGTTGAACAAGATCACTATCCAGAATAAGTACCCAATCCCACAGATTGATGACATTCTGGACCAGATCAAGGGGTCCAAAAATTTCATTAACATTGACTTGAATTCCAATTATCACCAGGTGTTGATCAGTGGTTGTCATTGATGTCAACCCAAGCAGCACCAGGGGCTACCCTGACCTTGCATGGGAATTTTGACTTGACAAATCATTCCATCTTGAGTCAAGAATCTTTTAGATGGATTTTACTCATCAAGATGTTTGCATTGACATATGGCACACCACGTAGTTCTTCACGGTTAAAGAGATATTCGTGTTTGAAGTTAGTAACCCTAGTTAGTGGGCTAAAACTCCATGGGGTTGTTGCATGGAACTCATCATTGGTTGTGGTCATTGAATAATTAATAATTAATAATGTGTTGTAGCGGCTACAACCACCCTCCAAAATTTTGGCTCGCATGCAAATTTCAGAGCCTACCTTGGATCATGCGATCGATCATCCTTGGTCACTTACTGGTAAGCTAATGATTTCAAGCTCCCCTCCTTTATCCTAAAAGTTGTTCGCGTTCTCATCTTTATGCAGCATGTGTCATTTTTGGGCATAGGGGTTGTTATTTGTCATGCAAAGGGAATGTTGTTTTGCTTCAAGGGAATTGTGTGCGTATGAGTGGTCGTCATCACATAAACATGTTTCACTCTCACTTCATGCACTCTTATCACGAAGGTTGTTGCATCAAGCAAAGTATGTCTTATGCATTCTGGATGGTCTATGTTGTGTCACTAAGTGTCCGTTTGCAATCAAAATCAAGTCCTATCAATGTTTACATGTGTTTTATTGATCTCACACTTAGCCATTTTCTCGAGCAACCTAGCCTCATCCAGCTTCCCGGAACTGTACGCTTTGCTTATGCAACCTTCAAGCTTCCTCCCTTGCCTGTTGAAACCTCGCAGTGTTAGGTAAAATTGACTCGGAGTTTGAGTCAAGGTTGACTTGGTTAAATAGTAGTGTTTTTGGGCACATGGTATAGTGTACCCATGGTATTATGGTCCATGGTATTGCATGTAATGGAGCCTATAAAAGGTTGGGAACACTTTATTGTAATGTAGACCTGGAGGTGAGTGGTGAAGGCTCACTTGGCCGGATTCGTCAGGGTTTTGGCCAATCCTAATGAGATCACATTGGGTTGGGTTTTTCCTTGGATTTGGGGTTTTCCTGGATAAATATTATGTGTATAATATTTAAGTGTATTGTTGCTGGCTATTTTATTATTCCTCTCTGTAAATCTCAGTAAATCTTAGTAATTATTTATCTCTCTACTGTAAATTTCTTAACAACTGGTATCAGAGCTAAGTTGGCTTCCGAAGGAGGTTTTTTTGTTGCCAAGGGTTTATATTGGCCTGGTAGATAGAGAGATAATTAAGTTTTGCTTGCAGATCTGGATCAAAAGCCATAGATTCTGAAGCGAAGCTGCACACTATTGGGTCATGAGAGATTTAGTGGATGAGGAGGATATGTGCACGTGGATTAATCAATTGATGAACCATGTACCTGAAAAGAACGCCTAGATAACTGGCGGTTACAACAACTGGTGACCCATGTAGTTCGGTAGATGAGTTCTTTTTATATAGACATTGATGTCAACATGTAAATGGGCATACTGCTGTAAGACTTGGTAAGGCATGCGTACCCTTGGGTAATTACCGGTAAAGTCTAGGTTGGACCTAGGTAATAGGAGGATGTCAGGTTAACAAATATTGGGTTAAAACTTTGAAGAGGGTAAGGGCTAGAATGAGGGGGATTGTCTCACTTCGTAGGTTTTGGCTAGATTTAGTCAAGGAACCCCAAGTTAAGTTTAAGGGGGATATTCTTAGGTAAAATTGACTCGGGGTTTGAGTCAAGGTTGACCTGGTTAAATATTAGTGGTTTTGGGCACATGGTATAGTGTACCCATGGTATTATGGTTTGTGGTATTGCATGTAATGGAGCCTATAAAAGGTTGGGAATACTTCATTGTAATGTAGGCCTGGAGGTCAGCGGTGAAGGCTCACTTGGTCGGATTGGCCAGGGTTTTGGAAAATGCTAATGAGATCACATTGGGTTGGGTTTTTCCATGGATTTGGGGTTTTCCTGGATAAATATTATGTGTATAATATGTATGCGTATTGTTGCTGGTTATTTTATTATTCCTCTCTGTAAATCTCGATAAATATCAATAATAATTTATATCTCTACTATAAATTTCTTAACACGTAGTGCACAAAGACCCCACCCTCCCTTGCCTGCTAAAACCTCGCAACCCGCAGAGTCCCCAGCCAACATTTCTCTCCAAAAATGCGCAGAGCGGTCAGGTAGCCATCACTGCTCTCCATAAATGCACAGAGCAGTCCGGTTGCACTGCACTCAGAAATTGCGTACAGGTGTCCTCCCAGGGCCCCCATCTCATAGTAGTGTATTGTGCCTCAAAACTATGCAGTGTTGTCCAAGCTGCCCTGTATGTCTTGCATGCAGAAACTGCGCAGACGAGCCTCCTAGGCCCTCATTTCGACAATAGTCACTGCCCGCTGAAATTGCGCAGATCTACCTCTCAATGACTACAGTAAAAAGTGACATGCTGGAATTTCTTCCAAGGAGTTTAGGAGAAGGACCAAGGAACCAAATAATGGAAAATATCAGGACCGCATGCAAACTCCGTTGGATGCATGATAATCTTGAGGTTAAGTATGGTAAGCAAAGAACACCTTTCGAAGTACGCCTCTTAGATGAGTGTTTCTTTTACATGTCTTGCTTCCTTTTCACTTGTTTGTCCAACTTTCATCTTCAGCATGTTGATTGTTATGTCATGCTTCCGACCTCATTCTGGTGATGTTGAAGGTTGTGTTTGAGTTGTGCTCGCTATGTAAACATCTATCACACTCACACGTGGTGTTGTAAGCATTTTCGTGCAAGTGTCATCACGGTCATTCAAATGTTTATTTTATGTGTCACACTTGTCGCACACACGTTGGTCAGTCACACTAAGTGTATGTTGTCTTGATGGTTCAAGGTGTCTTATCGTCGAGTCATGTTGAGTGTGTGTTTGAAAGGTCATGTATGCACAAGTTTACTTTCTCACACAGTCATTTTTCTGAAACTCTGTCAACCAGACCAACCCCAACAGCCATACCTCTGTCGAGCTACATTGCGCAATATCAGCCCTCAGTGATTATGTATTGCTGCCCAGAACTGTGCAAATCTTGAGGGTTCCTCCTAGGCATTTTGCACTACACAAACCTAGAGTCAGCCTGACTGGCTGTCACCTAGAACAACGCAAAAGTTTCTCAGCAAGCCATCTCAATCTGTGTTGCCTGCAAGCAAATCTATCAAGCCTCCAGCAAGTCAACCAGAGGGTTTGACCATGCAGTGGGCCCGGGCCTCCCTCATCCAAAAAATTGTGCAGAAGCAGCCAAGCATGCCTACCTCTATTGACTGAAGAAATTGTGTAGACATGCCAGATAGACACCCACTGCCTGTCACTGCACTGTCCTCAAAATTTGCGCAGTTCTGTTAGCCAGTCACCTTGTCAATCGATTTGCTGCTCCTCCTGAAAACTGCGCAGTTTTCATGGGCTATCTCCCAGCTGTCCAGTATCCCGCTCAACCCAGAAACTACACAGAGATCTCCTGTAGGCTAGCCTCCCAGCTCTGTGCAGTTTTTGCCAGCAAGCTCTTGTAGCCTGCTACTAGCCTCCCCAGAGAATTTGCGCAGTTTTCACTGCAAGTGTCCCCCTATTGCCTGCACTATCTCGCTGTAGAAATTGCGCAGATCTGCCCTCCAGCTGAGCCAAATCCCATAGACAGTCATTGTTGATTCGAACTACCCATCTCAGCCTCCCAGTGACCTCTGCACAATTTTCCTTGACAATGCCCAAAGTTGACATCCCCACTTGAAATATGCTCTGCCTAGTTTCAAAGCCTTGTCCTCTCTCCTGGTCACCTGCACCTAAGAGCGAAAGATGATGCATCATGGTAGACTACGAGATTTATGGATTTGATGTCATCTCGTCATGAGTGATTGAAAATATAGGTAAATGAATGATACATGGTGCGATGACAAATGGATGAACAAGGAGCGCATGCTAGGAGTCTTGTTTGTGAATGAATGAACACACGAAGCGTATAAAATAGAAAGTGAAGGAGACACATGCACATGCATGAACTATCAAGCAAGCACCAAGACCATTGAAGACTTCACAGACCTTGCCATGCGGAGGTGAAGCTATGATACACCAAGAACACACTCATCACTCGGCAACACTGTAGCTTGACATGGACACCAACAACATCATGAACATATAAGCTCTGTCATGTCGAGTCATGCCATGAGTCATCTCGGCCACATCACTATTGTGGGCCACACTGTTATAATCAATGTAATGTAATGTGGAAGTCCAAGAGACCCACATGTAAAGTTGAAGAGTCATGTAAGTCAAACAGTCATGAGGGAAGTCGAACAGTCACAAGGGTCATTTTCACCCTTGGCTATATATACCCCTCATTTGTACATGCAAAAGACTTTTCACCTGTTGGAAATAATACTGAGAGGGGGGGGGGGGGGGGGGGAATCAGTATCATCAATCAGGTACTTTTTCATTTTCACACTTAGATTCACATACGTGACTTCAGTTAAGGATATCCGCATATATACGCGACTGTGTTAAGAGAAACTAGCGTACATTCAATAACCTTTATCATTTAGTGAGTTTATCTTCAGTGAATGCATCAGAACATTATTAACCATATGAATAGTAAACAGAACAGATCATCACACATAAAGAGCACACATGAACACCATGATATAAGGTGGAAACCCAATGTGGGTGAAAACCCAATGTGGGTGAAAACCACCTGCTGCAATTTGTTTCTATCTTCCTTTAATAAGAAAATTCTTTTACAATGTACTGGTGCTGTCCTTTACCAGTACGCAGGCTACTACCTGCAGAAGGCTACAACCTTCTTAGCTTTTTTCCTAGCCATTCCATTTACTAGTACGTAGGCGCTGGCCTACTCAAGGCTCCAACCTTCACTCGTTTCCAGCTGCTCCTGGAAGGGAGCTACAACCCCCTTGGCTCTTGTACTGGCCAATATGTTTACCAGTATGTAGGTGCTGGCCTACAATCATCCAGGGACCACGTTTCATACATTTTCATACTGGATCCATAAAACAATCGCCATTGCAATACAACTTGCATCATCAATCTCTGAATCACCCAATACTGAAACCCTGTCAACAAAACAGTCACTAAAACTCTGCAACAACAACCAGATCCAATAGCAACTTCAAATATCATACTTCATACTGTATACGCTACTTGGACGAACCCAACCTGCGTGTATACGCGCTTTTACCAAAGACAACCCGCGTACAGATCTGCAAATTCTACCTCATAACTTTGCAGCTATTTCAGACATCAGAACATACCGAGATCATAACATTCATATAATAAACATGCGTCAATAGATCTAGTCTATCCATACTCAAACCATATAAAGATAATCATTCCAAGCCTTGAGATCCCAATCCATCATTCATCATCCTTCACATGAGTGCCTCCTTGGTTGAGATCAAGCAAGGCATCACCAACCTAGCATCTAGATCTCACACTTTTTCAGATGTTCATCACTTGCTCACCCTTTCACCCTATCTTGGCCTAATGATCTTCTCCTTATATAGGTTTAGGCTTCTCTCAATACCATGGTCCAAAACCATGTAGAATCAATACCTTGGACCCAATACCTGGGATCGTTACTTCGGACCAAATACCATGGACCAATACCAAAATACCAATGACCAAATACCACGGACCAAAACTTAGTTTTCCGACATATACGCGCCTTTCCTTCTGTGAACCTGTGTGTGTACGTATACGCGCCTTTTTCTCAGATAACCCGCGTATATACGCACTTTCAGCATGGTCAACCTGCGTATATCTCTCTCTTTACCTGGTGCACTATGATCTGTCCTCTGAGTGAGTTGCCATCACTTGTATCATACCTCTGAGTGAGTTGCCATCAAGGAAAACACTTGAATCATAATGCCAACAATCTCCCCCTTTGGACTTGATGGCAACAACCACACCAAGTCACTCTCCCCCTTTGACATCAAGGGCAAAGGGCGAACCAAGATGTTCTCTTCTTTAATCTCCATCTGCTGTCCATACTCCCCCTGAGTATCTGCTGAAATCTCTGATTGAGCTCCCCCTTTGTATATGCCAAGGTGTACCAATCTGTCCATGCTCCCCCCTGACTATAGGCAAGATCTAAAAAAAGATGTTCATGATAGTTATCAGCAGCTATCATACACCATATGATCTTCATTATAAGCATCTAGCATCCAGATCTGCAATTCATTCTTTTGGTTAAGCAAAATAAGCATCATCACCAAGAACTTCTAACCATAATGCCAACAATGCATTATTTGAAGTATATGCTCCCCCTGAACCTGATGCCATGCCATCATTAAAACTGTGACTGAACCATATGAGACTTTTGTACTGCTGTTTTTCTTCAGAACATCATATACGTGACTCTGCAGCATGTAACTCACGTATATACGCAACTTGTCTTCATGAAACCAACGTATGAGATTTGGAACACTGATCTTCTACACTTCCAGCTACCTTTGAATCTGTCATGTCTGAGTACTCTGCTATGCCACATCTTTCTGGCTGTACTTCCTTTTTCTTCCATATCTTCAACTGTGATGATGTTTTCTTCTTTTGACGCGCTTTCTTTCCCATTGTTCTACGGATCTCCTTTAAGCGATCAAGTTTCTTCAGAAGGACCTGCTCTAATACCAATTGTTAGAAATAATACTGAGAGGGGGGGGGG
>APFE031248422.1:0-11426 GCA_000404065.3 Pinus taeda
CTTATGGGGTAAATATAAAAAATGCTTTATTTATTTACCATACCTCTCATTTATTTATATTTTTATTAATTTACCATGCCTCTTTTATAAATATGGTATTTGGGCCTTTGGCCCATAGGATTCACTTAAATAAAACCTATTCTTGAAAATGGCGAATGGATTCACTTAAATAAAGCCTATTCTTGAAAATGGGCGAATGGAAGGTTGTAACTCCTAATTTCAAGGGCTAAATTTACCTTTTTTACCCTCTCCCTTAAAATAAGGTGGGCTATTTTAGGTGATTTGTAAAAATGTACTATGATACAAAATATTCGTCCACTAAAAATTTAAAACCCCTTAATTTCGCCAAAGGGCGAACATTCGCCCCTAAAATAATCTATGTCGATATGTCAAACATCAAGAAGAGGCTCCCACATCATATGGCTTCCTAGATAAAGTATACATTTCAAAAGACCAATTTCTTTCAAACTGTAGTCGATGAGGGAGCTTCCACATGTGAAATGTACATATCATGTTGGAAGGGTATTAGATCAACTCAAGTTGTTCCTTCAACTACTCTACTGACAACATTTGATGGTCAGTCTCATAGGCCACATGGGATTATTCCAGCCTTTCCCATCTGTGTTGGGGGAAAGGTGGTAAATATTGAAGTAGAAATAGTCGATCCAAATTTGGATTACAACCTCCTTTTAGGAAGGAATTGGATTTATGAGATGGATGTTATTGTATTGTCATTATTCACATCCTTTATTTTCCTCATGACGGGAGAATTGTGAAGGTTATTAAGATGAATTATTCTTTAGGTGACTCCCATGCATCTTCTGAGTCTACTACTCTATTAGTAGATAATCCCAAGCAACCTATAGACAATTTAGGAGTTGGAATGTGCTCTTCCTTAATGGGTACCTTTGATCTTCCTGCTCCTTCAGCTAGAATTAATGCTATTTCATCCTCCAAGGCAGCTTCTCGAAGAGAGTTATTTAGTACTCATTATTTTTTGGATCCTTGGCCCTTACCCTCATCTACCACCACATTAGATGAGGCGCAGGTAGGTGGAATGGCATTTCCTATGTCTGTAGTAGAATTACTTATCAGTTTATTGTTAACTCTGCAGACTTTGATCCTACTCATTTTTCACTGGAGGAGCTAGATGGGGACGTGGCTTCAGCTTGGACTCTAGATTAGACTTCTGCTCAGGATTGCTTAGATACTATCTTGCAATCTGAAGAAGAAATTCTAGAAGTAATGATGGGTCTTGAAAGACAATGGAATGATTTTCATTGTCATTCGTATTTCTTCCCTCATTTGTGGGAAGTAGAATCAAGTCTGTTCATCCCTTCTACTAGTGATGTTCACACTGTTTTAAACCCTTTGGCCAACATTATTGAAAATGTCTTCATTGGGGCTGAATGCTCCCCTAAAGAAATTCAAACTTATATCGATCACTTTAAATATTTTCGTGATGTGTTCACTTGGTCTTATGAGAAAATTCTTGGAATAAATCCATCTATAGTCGAGCACCAGATCAAGACATAAGAAAATGCAAAAGCCATTCATCAAAAACTTCGACCGATAAACCCTAAAAAAGCAACAACTATCAAAGCTGAAGTCGAGAAGTTTCTTAAGGTGGGTTTCATATACCCGATTCCTTTAACTCAGTGGGTCTCTAATCTAGTTCCCGTAGACAAAAAAAAAAGAACGATTTGTGTATGCATTGAATTTAGGGACCTAAATAAGGCTTGTCCTATGGACAATTAGCCCATGCCCTTTATTGATGAGATTATTGATGAATGTGTGGGTAATGAGATGTTTTCATGTATGGATGGATTCTTTCATTATAATCAAATTAGTATCCATCACAAAGATCAACACAAGATAACTTTTATTTGTCCCTGGGGTACATTTTCATAGAAAAAGATGCCTTTTGGCCTAAAAAATGCTTGAGCTACTTTTTAGCGGGCCATGTCATATGATTTTCATGATATCAAGCACATTATCAAAGTCTATCTAGATGATTTAGCTTCTCATTATTGAAAGATAATTGATCACCCTAAACATCTTCAATTTATTTTTGAACGATGTCATTTTTATAAAATCCGATTGAATCCAAATAAGTGTGTTTTTTCCATCACGTCCAATCGGTTGTTGGGATTCATTGTGTCGATAGAGGGGATTCATGTAGATCCCTTCAAGGCTAAGGAAATAATTTAGTTTCCTCCCCCATACTTTGTACGTCAACTTTAGATTCTCCAAGGAAAAGAAAATTTCTTGAAAAGATTTATAGCCAATTATGCCGAGATCACAAAAGGATTTATGAGATTGCTTAAGAAAAGGGTCCCATTTTATGGATGATTTCGCGAAATGATCTTTTGATGATTTGAAAAAAAATAACTTGTACTTCTTTGGAGAAATATGATTCAGATTATCCACAATAATATGTTCATTATGTCGACGTTTCAAACCCCAAAGGGGGTCAATCATCAAGACAAAAAATGAGTGATAGATTATGAATGATAGATTGAGAGAAGAATCTTCTGACCAGAATATATATAAATAAAACCTAAAGTATGATAAATTCAAGTAGAAGCTGACTAATTCTAATTATTCTAATTTAATTTTAATTAATTGATTTTAATTAACCTAATATGAATTAGCGAATAATAAAAATAATTAATCTAATGAGATAATGAATAATAGATTAATTGAATAAGTTTATTTATATGTAATAAGTTTATTTTAATTTAAATTAAATCAATATTTACTTTGTATTTATATATATAAATATAAGTCTAATTAATTTCTTTATTACTGCAACAAATTAATTAATTAATCTATTAAATAATAAAGTGATAAACGAGAGGGGAATTTCACGAACAATACTTTGTTGTCTTTGAACCCTAAGCTATGGCTATCGTGGTAACTTGCATCCAGAGATCGAAGACCTACTCCACAAACTCCCCAATTTTGGTGATTCGGCACACAGATGTTTCTCCTGCAGCTAAAGAAAAAGAGTGCGATGCCAGGGAACCGCTCCGCCCCTTTTCTCCTATGACATACAGGCCTGATTTCAATTTCCGAAGCAATGGGGCAAGGATTCAGCCATGGAGCTCTGTCTCCACCTCATCCCATTTCCGCGGCTAGAATGCTCTAGATCTCATCTCTGTCGTAAGCAAGAAGTGGTTCTACTTCTCGTTTTTGCCAAATATTCTTGCAGACGTATTAAGGTTAGCATCACACAACCTTTGTGCTCCTCGTCCAGCTTTGGTCAATGCTCAAAGACCAGCGAATCTGGTTTGTTGGAAGCAGGTTCCTCTCTTGAACTAGCTAGATCTGTCTGAAGAAACACATGCATTTCAGATCCATGTCAAACTATTGGGAAAAACGATGATGCAATGGGTTCGCACAACAGATCTCGTGCAGGATCTTCTACAAAAACTCAAACGCCGGCTGGGGATCCCCTCCTCTTATCTCATATTTCTATATAAGGGTAAGCAACTTATGAATCCCCTTCCTCTCTCCTATTACAACATTCATAAGGACGCTTCTATTTGGGCTTATTTTCGTTTAAGAGGGGCTTCCTTTGGGCAAACCTCCTCTGCCCCTTCTTTTTCTTATAAAGATGTAGCTCGTAAAGACGCTACCCAACCTCAGTCCTCTTCGAAAGCAGCCCAACCAAATGGGTTTCCAAAGCTGTTTTTGGTAGGAAAATCAGAGGAAATTCCTTCCATCAATTTCTCTCATCCTGAGATTGAAAATCGCTACTAGATATTTGCAGAATCTGCACTCATATGGAGATTTAATGGGCTTTGGCCTCGCACAACAGATCTATACCAATGGATCCATACCACTTGGACTAAAAAAAGCAAGATCTACTTATGTTCAAAAGGATTCTTCATTATGGTTTTTGACTTAAATGAAGATTACCATAAGGCCTTAACGGGAGGCCCTTGGTTCTGGGGTTCGGCTGGGCTTTTTCTCACCCCTTGGTTTCCAGACTTCAACCCTTCTATAGTTGTCATCACCAAGCTTCCCATTTGGGTCAGGCTCCCGAATCTTCCGACACATCTATGGCATTTCTCTGTCTTCTTAGCCATTGGAAACACTTTGGGACGCTACTTGGATACAAATTCTTCAAGAAAGGAAAATGGTCTCTATACCTACGACAGACTTTGTGCAGAAATAGATATTAGCAAAGGACTACTGGATCAGATTAATCTCAAGATTGGAGATTTCCACTGGACTCAAACCTTGGATTACGAGAATACAACCTTCCGTTACTGCCATTGTCATCAAACTGGACACCTCCAGAGTACTTGTACCCAGTTCCTTGACAAAAAGAAGAATCTAAAATGCAAACCCAAATCCAAGAGCTGGAATCTCTGCGAGCCACCACGTCCTATGGACGATTTAGATTTCTCTAGTTCGGATGAAGAGGAAACTGAAGCAGATGTGCAGAATGATTAGATTCTGATGGAATCTCCCTCGGTTGGTCCGGTAGTCCCCCCTTGACCCTCAGTTTTCTCAGAAATGTACTCATTTTTCTTCGTCCTCAGACTCTGATAAGGATATTTTTTCCGCCAATGCAGAATAGTCTTCAACTTGTTATGGCTCAGCCAAACTCCACTAGGTGGGTCAAAGTAAGCAAGAAAAAAGGAAAAAAATGTCGTGTGGCAGGAACTGACCCCTCAGGGTAGTCCTCTTTGCTTAGTTCCATCTTTTTGTATTCCCGTGGTTTCTATGGCCCTTTCCTTGACTGTCTCTAAGAAGTGAGGTAGATAGCCTATCTCCTGCGGCTCCCTTGCTTTTCTGATTTGCTTGCATGCAAGTTTGATTGTACTATACATTCCTATCTTAATAGAATTAGTCTTTATTCAGAAAAAAAAAATAAGAAAAAAAGTGATAAACGAGAGATTAAATTATTTTATTCCTATTTTATTTTTATGATTTATAGATTAATTTCATTTATAGATAATCAAACCCTAAATACCTAACTAATAAAGAAGTAAATTATTTAATTAATTTATAATTTTTATTTTAATAATTTTTTGAAAATGTTAATTTAAAATCTATGTCACTATATGAATTTTTTATTCATTATCATAAAATATATTATAGAACTATTTATTATTAAGTTTTAATAATAAATCATTTCTATTTAACCCTAGGTACCTAACAAAAAAGAAATAAATCATTTATAGATAAATTAATTTATGGATTTTAATAATGCTAATGCTAAAATCTATAGTCTTATTCTCCTTATAGAAGTGGGTCTTTCCCCTATCGAGAGCCTAGATATGACTAGGCTTTTGTTGTACAGGCACAAACTCAATAACATAGGAGACCATAGACATCCTATGCTAGCTTTACATTACAGCCAAAACCACCTAAGGCTCAAATTAGGTTGGTATAAAGACACCAAGCCCTGGCTAAACCATTGGGAGATTGACGAGAATGTTGCATTGAAAACCATTGATAACATTAAAAATATTGTTACTTCTAAGTTCAAAGAAAAAATGTGGTGTGAGAAAGATTTAGCAACTAAAAGAAAATTAAGATATTATAAGGAGGTCATCAATGCCACCCTAGAAGTTCAAAAGTATCTCTCTATTTTAACTAGCTCAAAGAAGAAAATTAATATGGCCAAGAATAGAATGAACTCTCATGAGCTCCATAGTGAAATAAGTCATTGGGCAATTCCTAAAACACCATGGATGGAAACGTTCTGCCATCTCTGTGAGAATATGAACATCGTGAATGAAAATCACTTCCTCCTATAGTGCCCTGCATACAACCACCTTAGATCTTAGTTTCAAAATATTTGTTGCAATACTAACCTTCCTAGCCTTTTACATTGTCAAAATTACAGTGAGCTCGGGAGGCTTCTCTCCAATCTTTTTGAGCATAGGAATAAAATATTAAATCAAACTAAATAATTCATTCCTTTAGGTCTGATAGACCAAAGTTTGACCTCAGTGGACGTTAACCATCATCATCATCAAAAACTTATTATAGTGACAATAGATTTTAAAATTAACATTTTCAAAAAGTTATTATAATAAAATTTATAATTTTTTTTTTTAACATGGTCGTCTACTCTTGTATTATAAAAAACTGTTGTGAGCAGGAGTTGTTACATAAGATGAAAGGAGAGAGAGAGAGAAAAAGTCCAAAATAGGCTCACTGTCCTTGACTTCTGAGAGTTGAGCTTAATGAAAATACATTGGAATAGGTAACGGCTGTAATGCCTGACAAAGAGGCCAGCCAATAGACAAAATTTGCTTGACATTAAGACTGTTTAACCGGGTCTTCCGCCTGGGACTCTTTTTTGCTGACCTTGATAGATGCTTCTACTTGCATGCTTTGCGCGATGGACTTTATGTAGGTAATGGCCTCCTCCAAGTGTTGGCATCTTTCCTTTAGTTGTTCTTATTCTGCCTTCTGTTTCTCAAGATTCTTCCCCTTGGTGCTGTTGTCTGATAGCTGAAGGGGAAGCTGTCTCTGCGCTGGAGCTTTGCTGTTGGCCTCACTTGATGAAGAAGGGCTGGTCCCGTAGATGAAGCAGCAAACGGATGGGGGGATAAGCGCTCGGGAGGCTTTTGCTGCTGAGGGCGATTCGATTCCTATCAATACCTACTTTGAACCACGTCTGAGACAGATTTCACAGAGAAATGCTGGGAAGAGCTGAAGAGGTAGGATGGATATAAAGAGGAGAGGGAGGCCTGTCATGATGAGAGATCCGGATATTTTTATTGGGGAGGTCTGGGAGCATTTCCTGAACGATATTCTTGTTGCAGTCGGTGAGGGGAAGGAGGGGACGTTTACCAGCATTTGGATGGAGAGTGGCGCGCGTGAAAAAGAGGTGCTTTGCGTTGATGTCTGAGGCGTAAGGTGAGGAGAGCATGGAGGAGGGAGCGTGATTGAGAACAAGGTGAGATTGGCTTCCAGATTGACTGAGGGGAGGACAGGTTCTGAAGGCACTGGGCCGAATTTCTGGATGACTGCTGAGTCTGCTAAGGGATTGCCTTGGCATAAATCTTGTCATTCTCACGCACTTGTCCTTGCTGTCTGCTGACAGCCTTTGTTCTTATATGATCTGCATCTGCGTTGTTTTCTCTTAGGATGTGAAGGAAGGTTAGGTCTCCTAGCTGTCTAAGGTTGTCATGAATCCTAGTCTTGATGTTGTTGAGTCCTTCCTTTTTAAAATTTCTGCCTGAGACCATAGCGCCAATAATAATAGTCGAGTCCCCCAATATTATAGCATTCCTGATTCCCAATCTGGATAGAAGAGAAGTCCCTAGGAAAAGACTGTAAGCTTTTGCTGCATTTTTGGAGGCGTTCCCCAGGCCCCATTCGTAACTGAGGATGATTTTCTGTTTTGGTCTTTGATGATGCCCCCTGCACTAGCTTTTTCGGGGTTGCTTTTCGAAGAACCATCGAAGAGAAGAACAGGGCGCTTCTGATTTGAGATCCACTGTTGAACCTCTTCCTTGGAGCCTCTGAGCTTCCAATTTGGCCTTGCTTTGTTAATTAGAGCCTGAGAAAGCTGGGTTTGATTATGGATGAGACTAAATTTGCTATACTAGTCTCTCTCGTCTTGGAGCCAGTTCGTTTGGTCTGGAAAGGCTATGTAATTGGCACTGATGGATTCAGAGATGCTGGCTATTGTCTTTGCCAATATACTAGCCGTGTTTGGCTCTTTGTTGTTAAAGACAAAATTGTTTCTTGCTAGCCAGAGATGCTAGCAAAGGGAGGTAGGGATGCATTTCCATACCCGGATGAGGTTGTGCTTGCCTTTCCTAGTGTAGGGGTAGCTATTCATCCAGTTTTTCTGAAGATTGGGAATCTGATCAAAGCTTTCTCGAGATTCCATGGGGCTTATCAACTGTTTCTAGCAATGGTGTGCTAAGGGGCAGGCTAGGAAGATGTGTTGAATGGACTCCTCCTCTGCTCGACAGAAGCAACAAATTGAAGGACCCTGTATTCCTTTTTTCCTTAAGTTCTCAGCTGTGAGGGTTTTTCCCTTGAGGAGTGTCCAGTTGAAGTATTTCACTTTGGGAATGCACTCAGCCTTCCAAGCCACTGCGTGCAGATTCCACTTTGCTACTGGGGATAAGTTTTGGAGCGATTTATTACCTTCTTTCACTGTGAAATTCCCCCCATAGGGGTCCCAGATATATCTATCTTCGGTCCTCATATTAGTTGGAGCAGAGCCAAAAAGGGAAAGCTTGAGGTTGATCCATTGATCCTTAAGGAGGGGGGGTGTTTGAATATCCTTCCAATCAAGCCAACGGTTGTGGTTCCATAAGGATATGTCAAACAAAGATGTTATCTTTCGTGCTTCCATCCAATCCTGCAGGGGTCGAAGGTCTTGTAGAAGGTTTCTCGGTTTTGAACCCATGATGCGATCCAACCAGATCTTGGTGTCCTTTCCATTTCCTGGGAGTTTGGATACATTTTCTTTAAAGTGAGGCAGCACTTTTTTGATCAGTCTCCACATTGGTGTACAAGGTCTATCTATAATTGCCTCAGTGAGGATGTTTGAATTCGGACCTCTGAGATATTTTCGTTTTATAGCCTCAGCCCACCATGATCCTTTGTTTGAGAGAATTTTCCATATCAGTTTGAGCCCCAGGGCTTGATTTGAGAGATTTGGGAGTTTAATGGAGAGACCCCCTTTTTCATAAGGGAGGGTTACCTGATCCCACTTTACGAGACTGAATTTCTTGGTCTCCTGCTTTCCTCCCTGCCAGAGAAAGATTCTCATGATGAGTTCCAAATGTTTATGAACGCTAGCCGGCGTTATGATGATTGCGTACTGATAGATTAGGAGAGCTGAGAGGACAGCCTTAATGAGAATTGTTCGACCTGCTAAGTTGAGCCAAGAAGCTCCCCAGCCCTGAAGGAGGCCTCTCATCTTTTCAATATGTTTTGTCCAGACTTCAGACTTGACAGATTCCTTAGCCAAAGGCAGTCCTAAATAAGGGAAAGAGCTCCAATTTCTTTGAACCGGAATGTCTAAAATCAAGGATATTCTTTGTTGGATTTGGGGAGGAACATTCCAAGTATAAATTCTGCATTTCCTATTGTTCAGTTTACCCCCAGAGGCTGAGAGGAAAGCATCCAAAATTCTTTTGAATCTCCTTGCCATTAAGCTGGAGGCTCCACCTATTAGAAGAGTGTCATCTGCGAAAAGCAAATGATTTATCTATTTTATCCCTTTTTCTATACAGATTCCCGGTATCTCTTTGTTATTGCGGAGGTGATCAAGATGGGTGCTCAGGGTCTCAACCATGATAATGTAGAGGAATGGAGAAAGGGGACAGCCTTGTCTCAGCCCTCTAGAACTTCTGAAATATTTGTTGGGCCTGCCATTAATCAAAGGTGCAGTCCAAGGATTGGAGATGCACCCATTAATTATGCTGATGAAGTTGCTTGAGATCCCAAATTTCTTTAGAGCTGCTGTTAAGAAGGATTGGTCCACACGGTCGAAGGCGTTGGCCATATCCAATTTGATTATCATTCCTCATTCCCCTCTGTTGTTACTGTTGTGGCTGGCTTCTTGTATGAGGATGACATTCTCTGTTATTTGCCTGCTTGGGACGAAGCCCCCTTGATTTTCAGATATTAGAAGGGGGAGGACTTTTTTGAGTCTATTTGCAAGGATTTTTGTTATAATCTTATAGGAGACATTACATAAAGAAATGGGATGAAACCTGTCAAATGAGAGGGGGTTTGCTTCCTTGGGGATCAAGGCAATATGTGAAGATTTGGTGTTCTCTCCCAGCTTGTGATTTCTGAAGACATTCTTTATCATTCGAATGAAATCTTTTTTGATAGTTTCCCAGTGCTGCCTATAGAAGGCCACTATGAATCCATCCGGCCCCAGAGCCTTATCTTGCTGCATACTGAATGTTGCTGTGCGAATTTCCTCTTCAGTGATATCTTGGTCCAGCTCTTGGTTATGCTCCTCTGATAGTTTGCACTCTATTTTACTGAGAAAATCTGCGCTATCCGTTTGCTGTGTTGCTGCTGTAAGGAGGGCCTTAAAGTGATTGTGGGCAGCATCTTTGATTTCTTCTTGGTCCTTCACCTCTTTCCCATCGACCTCAATTTTGTCGATTTGATTCCCAGCTCTCCTAAGTTTGATGTTATTGTGGAAAAATGAAGTGTTCTTGTCGCCGGCTTTCAACCATAGGCAGCGAGATTTTAGTCTTTGTTCCTCCTCCTCTAATCGATTTTGTCTGAAAAGTTCTTTGTAGAGATTTTTTTCCTGCTCTAAATCTTCTTCTGAATAATGGGTGGACTCTTTGTCATTGTGCCACCATTCCATCTTTGCGATCAGGTTTGTTTTTTTTTTCCTTTCAGCGTTCGCCGCTTCCTTTTCCCATTGCTTAATGACAACCCAGAGGTGCTTTAGTTTTGTTTCCCAGACAAAATGTGGCGATCCGATGACTTCCTTGTCCCATTGATTTTGAATGAGGGCACGAAAATCCTCTTGGAGGTCCCAGATTTTATTATATTTGAAGGGGAGAGGCCCCAGATTGCGCTCTTTGACCAGGTTGAGGATCACTGGCTTATGGTCCGATGCTGAGGCGTGGATTAAGTAGCTCTTAATGGACTGATGGTTTTCTGCTATTCCTTCCTGAATTAGAAACCTGTCCAGTCTTTCCTTAATATTATGAGAGCCTGATCTTTTATTGTTCCAAGTATATTTTCCGTTTGACAAGGGAGTGTCTAGCAGATTGTATGACTGAATGATGGATTCTAGCTTATCCCGAGAAGTGTCTGCATGAAAGTTTCCCCCAAATTTCTCTTGCGCGTTTCTTATGACATTCATGTTGCCCCCAATGATTATTCTGTTGTTATGGGTGGTGAGGAGGTCTGCCTCTATTGTGTTCCAGCAGCTGATTTTGTCCCTGTAGTGATTTGGGGAATATATGTTGTAGATGTGGAAGACTTCCTGAGTGCCTTTGTTTTTCATATCTGTTCTAATCCACCAAGGGTAGAGGTATGAGTGAATAATTTCCCAATTATTTTTGTTCCAAATTGTTCCAATCCCACCTGAAGCACCATCTGAGCTTATTGAAAGGCCTGTGAAGTTTTTGAAGTGCTGTAGTTGTTGTTGAAAATCCTGTTCAGTGATTTTGGTCTCCTGGATAAGGAGAAGATCTGGGTGTTCCTGATTTAACAAATCCTTTATAGCTTTCCATTTTGAGGAAGAGCCCATCCCCCTGCTATTCCAAGAGACCAGGATCATTATTTACCGTTTGTTGGGTGGGATCTAGACTTCTCCTTGGCCTTTTCTCCACTCCCTTTTATCTTGCCTATATATGAGTCCATAGGTTGTTGTGTGCCCGTTGCCATTTCCTTTGCTGTTGTTTCATCTCTGAGTTCCTTATTTGACTTTCTACCCACTTTCCTTGGGG